>JAOTAV010046559.1:0-16983 GCA_026546445.1 Cyclargus thomasi
AAAAAGGTATTTTATCTTTTATATGAATATTAACGGACCCGACGGAAGTCTTTCCGTCATATCTTAATGTTTTTTTTTATTGAAGTTTAATTATAGACCAGACCTCTGAAAACGGTCAAAAATAGAAAAAAATAGGAACCGGGTGAAAGTCACATTTTTAGGAAGATAATAAAATAGAAAAACATATTATATAAAAAATAAATTAAGGTCGATCTGAGTTGGGGAAGAGTACGCGGTTGGATAATTAAGGGAAAAAATAGTTTATCACGATTGCTGACAAAACTACACGCCCTACGTAAAAAAAAATTGTATGCCAAATTTGTAGGTATTAATAATATCTACAACCTTTATATTGGCACTTCTTTACCTCAATGTTTTATTAATGTTTTTCTATATAACCTTCCTTAAAAAGTGGGTTTCATCCTGTTCCTATTTGTTTCCTTCTCAAAATCTATCTGCCCTGCCCCCGAAGGCAAGTGGCAAGCGATTATCTTTTACGACAAACGCTTGGCGTGTTTTTGTATGGGATTGATACAGACGAACGAAGAGTCACGTGATCTAGTCGGATTCGAATATATCAGTCCCATACAAAACCAGCGAAGCAATTATCGTAAACGTTAATCGCTTGTCACTTGTCTAGACGGGCTGGTCGATGAGTCAAGAGGTGAGGTTGATGGACTTTTGTTTACGGAGATGAAATATTCTTATGCAGCCCCTACATAATCGGCTCCGCATGTTAGTTGTTCGTTATTCGTTACAGTCATCGTGCAAGCGTCCACATAATCTGCTGTAGTACTTTGTCAACTATCTGTATCAAAGGCGAGTAAACACGAATATCGGCAGACAGAGGCGAGGCTTTTTTTAAATATAGTTGTTGACCTCACTTGTGTGTATGTGTAGGATGTATCTCTGTGTCTTCTCTACATAGAGTTCATTGTTCAAAGTAGCTCTAAAAAAATAGTTATTTTAGAAAATTTCGTGTCTCTGGGGCGCTTATCCATACAATAGGCTAGCTGCCCTTATGAATAAAAATAATAAAGAATATATTTTTATGATAGTTTGATTAATTAAATAGCTTAATGTATTGATATTCGTTCATATAATTACGATATCAATTTATAATTTCAATTTTAAAATTTCCCCTTTTTTAATTTATATATCACGTGACCCGAAACGCTGTCCGCCATGATGAGAGTCTGTGACCTCATAAATTGAACCACATACTAAATTGAAAACAATGACGAAGGTGGTGTAAAATGTTCATATTTTTAAAATCATTACTATTAAATTCAGAAAGGGTTTTTTTTAATTTAAGATTGATTTTTAAAACATCTTTTCAATGTAATAAAAAGAAAACTAAAAATAAAAGTAGTTTTTGGACGTTATTTTGTTGGACGTCACCTACATCCCATCATGGCGGACAGCTTTTTTGCAGCGTTCAAAATTTTTAAAGTTGTTTTATGACTGTTTAGCGAGGTTGTTTTGAGAAAATAAAATAATCATAAAAAAGTGGCTACGTTAGAAATAAATTAACCTCCTTTTGCAAAAAGTATCAAATACCCTATTCACAAAAAAACACATTTAGCGCCGCTTCTTTCACAATGAACTCTTTACATAGGCAACACATACACCCTTAATATACACCCTTATAGTATTATCGCTTTTCTACACGCTGTCTAGAATAGAAATATACATAGACATCAATAAGTGATGATATGAACTTACATACATTTTAGTATCGTGTAAGCTGTTAAAGCTAATTGCCTTGTGAGGTTTAACAACACACCTATATACATATAACAACGTCGAACACCACCTCATTACACTTAATTAATAAATTATTTAGTATGTACTCATACAATATACAGATAATTACGCATTAATTACCGTAAACTTAGATAATGATACTTACAGGTATTAGTACATACTAGGCAATAAAGTGGATTAAGAGTAAACTAGAACTATAGTTACTTATAAAATTTGTTATAAATTACAGTAAATATAGTGGAAAAAACAACCAAAAGAACCAATAACACAATAAATTATGTATACCGTTACTTATAGTTCATTAAAATATTTGCAACATAAACATTTGATGTGGGAGAGCCGTGTTTCGGCACGAATGGGCAGGCTCGACTGGAGTGACACCACGGCCTCACAGAAAACTGACGTGAAACGGCGCTGTGTTGTGTTTCGTTCAGTGAGTGAGTTTACCGGTGGCCTCCACCAACCTCCTAAATTTCTTATCCCTATTCCCATTCCCTATTCCTCATAGAGGCCGGCAATGCACTTGCGACTCTTCGGATGTCGCGAGTGTCCATGGGCGACGGCAGTTGCTTTCCATCAGGAAACCCGTCTGCTCACTTGCCCCCTAAATGTCATTAAAAAAACGTCCTAGCCCGCCAACAAACTGTTGTCGATAAATGTCGGCGGCGTCGTCGGTGGTGTAACTATCGTCAGCAATATACGTCCAAACCTTTAAAATGCTAGCGTAGTCCTTCTTAAATTTCGACTACGCACCTGCAGCCCTTTTGATGTTGCGAGTGTCCATGGGCAACGGTAGTTGCTTTCTATCAGTTCAACCGTTTTTTCGTTTGCCCACTTATTTTACAAAAAAAAAATTACCATCGTTTTGAAATATTCCATCGTAGAGAAGGATTTTGATATCATCAGCGTCACTTTCAACCACACCAGCGATCACAGCTGGTATAAATATTGCAATCAACGAAGAAACCATTATAATGGTTTTAACGACGAACGATAATGTAGTGTTCTAAAAATTTTAGTTGAATATGCATTAAAATAGGTAAGATTTATTTTTATTGTGCACGCGCTCGAGAAATAAGTAGTCCTTTGTGTCGTCGTTTGTAAATTGTAATGTTTAAATGTATCTTGTGTACAATAAATTGTTAAATAAAAAAAATCACAATCTTGGCTTAAAAAGCGCGTCAACTGCACCGCAGAAGCGTACGGAGCGGACGGAGCGGTCATTATCAAAATACCGATACGCGTCCACTGCATTCAGAAACAGCTTCGGTAATTTAATATTAAAACGGAAACGATTTTCTTGTTCCAATAATTTTAGCAACGTTACACAAATTTCGTCAAGTCTAAAGTCTAGTCAGAGTAAAGATAAAACGTCAATACAGTCAGATTCAAGTCAGTCCATTTAGTAAAATGGTAGAAGCTTTACTAAAACTTCGGATGGAGTTTTGGAGGGGAACACAAAAAAGCACGTTTCTTGAAGTTGTATCACTTGTCCACACTTGTGCATAACAACGAATGTTCAATATTCGATATTCTATCATTATCACACATTAAACACCGAAATAACACAAATTTAGCAAAAAAATACAAATCACACAACGTCACTCTATGAAATACCCGCCAAAACCCCCTCCTTTTCTAAAAGTCGCTTCAAAACTCAAAGCAACCTTTGCCCTCAGTCATTAATATTGGGATAATACTGTCATTAATTTGACCTTCCGTCATTTGATAGTGTTCGAGTAGTGTAACGCCGTTTGTCCACAGCCGTCACCGTAAATAATCTCTTAATTTCGGCCCGATAAAATGCCACTGTATAACATAGGCGACAGGTTTAATTTTGCTCTACACCACTACAGATCGACGAGGACGCTAGAGCGATGTCGCTAGAAAATGAAACCTATAGCCTAGATCATAAAGTTGCATTTGACGATCCAAATAATCTCGTGCGGTGGACAAACTATCTAATACTGTCATTAATTTGACCTTCCGTTATTTGATAGTGTTTGAGTAGTGGGCGCGTTTGCACAGGGCGTTTAATGTGAAAGTAACGTTTGAAGTGAAGGGTTGATATGCAGAGTGCGTCCCTAATGTAAATATTGTGACCACGTGCGGTACCGCCGGTACTAGGTTTATGAGTACCGTTGCGTAGAGGATGCTAGGATATTATGAGATAATGCAGTTAAGAAACTGCATGTAATATTTATAAAAATAAATCAATGATTTCTACGCAAACGAAGTTACGGATAACATTTAGGGCCCCTTTCACCACTTACAGATAGTCTATCCACAGCTTTGTTTGACAGATGCTGTATGGATAATCTGTCAAAAAAGTTGTGGATAGCCTAACAGAAACTTTATTGGTCGGCGGTGAAACAGACCCTTAGTATCTAAAGCTTCCAGGCTGAAAATAGGCAAACAGAATTTTCGTGGCTAATTTTATACACCGACCCGAAGAGCCGAAAGTTCGAGTGTGAACTTCATATTTTTTTTCAACCTAAGTTCGACTATACTATATAACGCAACGTAATTTCAGCATGTTGTGTATTCAGTGATATACATTGCAGTAGTAATCATACCGAAATTCGGCGGCTTTGCTTCGGTGTTCAGTCTAGTCGTCTAGTGTATTTAAAAAATTTAAACGGTAAAGCCGTTCGTACCGTAAATGGTAATTAGCATTGTGATACAAGAATTTTACATACAATACGTTATAGCTTCATTCAATAATTTAACTTATTTTAAGAACTTCAAAATTTAATTATTACTAATTATTATTTTTCTTATCTCACAATTCTTAACTTTAATTAGTAAAAAAAAATTAAATTAAACAGCTTTAAATTAGTATATAAAATATGCCCTTTCTTAGATTTAATAGTAATTTAAGAAATAAAACGACGGTATAGCTTTGAGTGTGATATTGGCTTGCTTTAAAATAATAAAGTCGTTGTGTCACGCGCACACGGGCTGTCTCATTACTAAACTGTTCCTGTTAACTATAAATTCGCCAAATTCACTCGTGACTCGTGTGCACACAGCTTTATGATATATGAGTTTGCCATTTCCAACCTTAAGGTTCAATTTTCAAACTTCAAACGTTACTTTCACATTAAACGCCCTGTGTTATAGCAAAGTGTGTTCGTATGTTTGTTTGTCATTCCTTTACGCCCGAACGAAGCAACCAATTAGCTTGATTTTTGGCATAGTCTTGGTTGATGTGATGGTGAGTGACAGGCTACTTTGAGCTTTTTTACTAAGGCACACAATGCAGAAATTTATTCATAGGGCGAAAGCGTACCTTCACAAATTGGTCAGATTATACCAAACTCTACCGACATATTACGCATTCGCTCAAAATTGGCGATATGGTTCAATAACCCTCTGTCAAATTTCTATACAAACCGCGACTGTCAACAAGACAGCACTTTGCTTACAATCGCGTATTGTATGGAAATGACAAATTCTTTGACAGAGAGCTAATGAACCATACCGCCGATCTTGAGCGAAGTCACTATAAAATAATCCGACTAAATAAAACAGTCAGATTTCAATTACTATTGTTTGAAAATAAAATTTGCTGGCCTCCCAAAGGTAAAAATAAGTTAAATGTTTATCTAATTTTATTATCATATTGTAGCTTATTTTTAAGCAAACGAATGATTTCTAAATCTATATTGTGTTTAGTCTATGAATATATTTTTCTTATGGTATAACCTGAGCGACTTAAATAGGCACATGACCTTGACAAACAGAAAACCCGACTGCAGGAACCATTGCAATATACACATCAAGTTATGTATTTTTCTACAATATTTATTTAAATACTTTCATTTTGATACTTTACTCGGCCTAATTGGACGGAAATTTTTTTTTGGAACCTCACAGTTTTCACTTTAAAATCCGCCATTTTGCCTTCCTGCAGGAACCATTGCAATTTAAACATCAACTTATGTATTTTTCTAGAATTGTTATTTAAATCCTTTCATTTTGATGTGATGATGATGAGATGTGACACTTCCAAAATTTTTTTGGAAGTGTCACATCTGCGGTCTTATTCATCAGAATAACCCCTCTCCCCGCGCTTCAAATGTGACATGTTCGATGTTTGAAACAGCTACTCTATGTATTGGGACTCATTGTTTGTTGTCACTTTTTTTGAGTTTTTTTTTAATGGAGTCCAACTCGCACTTGGCCAATTTTGGTAATCGTCCAGACTAATTTAGGCACATTTGTATGACGAATGATGTATATGGATTGAACCCCTACATTCTTAAATTACTATTCGGGGAGCGAACGATATTAGCCAGTAATTGTCTTCGTCGTAAATTTGTGTAAACAAACCCGTAAAGTGACCAAATTGGGGTGAGAGTTGAGTGACCTGTGAGTGGTCATTTGGGAGAGTTTTGATTTGAAAATGATTGATTGCATTTGTACGTATACCTATACTAAAAAGCGGCCAAGTGCGAGTCGGACTCGCTCATGAAGGGTTTTGCAGTAGCAAGTACGTGACACAACATAGTAATTGAAAATACTTTTTTTTAATTGGGGGCCATAGAAGCATGAAATTTCTCTCAGTTGTATATAGTTGATATGGAGGAGGAACGTTATATACCAATATTATTTTAAAATATGCTTTAAATTAGCATATTTTTAATAAATAAATCGCTACACACGCTACAATATTTTGACATGACACGATAATTTTACATAAAATACTCTTTTGTTTATGGTTATTTAATGGTCTGGTAAGACACCTTTATATGCAAATAATAATAAATAATAAATTTATGTCTATGATAGAATTAAGAATTGATTATATTTTTATAGCTACTCTACATGATGGATTACAATAATAATGGTCGAATTTCGACCACGGGGTGACCTCTAGTAATTATATTATTTGTCAAAAATCTTTATATGTTTACATAATATAATAAATAACTATTCTATTCTAACACTATAACTTCTTTATAGTTTTGGAGTAAAATAGCTGCGACATATGGACGGATAGACATGACGAATCTATGAGGGTTTCGTTTCTACCACTTTGGCTATGAAATCCTAAAAACTTAGCTTTAACTGGACACAAAATACAAGCCGAATGATCCATTTAGAACTAGAGTTTTGATACCTCCTTTTTACCCGACTGCATCATAAGGCTTATGTTTTTCGTGAGTATGTATGTACTAGCTGTGCCCCGCGGTGCTACCCGCGTAAAATACAACGTAAAACATACACACTAACAAACTTTCGCATTTATAATATTAGTAAAATAATATAAGATATGATGTAAAAATATAATTTAAGTTAGATTCGATTAGTAAGATGTATGTATAAATGTTTGGCACGCTCTGAAGCCTAAACGGCTTGATGGATTTTACGTATGCGGTATCGTTAGATTCGTCTTGATAGTACAAATGATCCATTAGAAATCTTCAAAATCAAAATGGCGGATTTTGAGGCCAATATTGTGAGGCTCAAAAAATTTTTTTTCCGCCCGTTTAGTTCGAGTAGGGTATCAAAATGAAGGGCTTTATATAGCCATTCTAGAAATATACGTAAATTTAAATAGCAATGGTTGCCGTAGGCGGGTATTCTGTTTTTGGACTTTAAGCTTGTTTACAGGATGTTTTTGAATACGGCAGCTTCTGAATACGTTCCTCCCAACAATAGAATACATATTACAAGCGTGAAAGTACTACATAATAAAATACCAAAACAACACCTGTTATAACATAATTACCTAATATCACGAATATTTGGAGTGAATAAACACGAATACCTGATGTCAGGCGCGCTTGGTATTTTTGCGAGAATTCGTCGTGTATCGTGCGTCGGTTTTCAGCTGAATTTATATTAAATATTGTGGTTATTGGTTCTGTGTACGCCTGGTTTCGTTAGCTTGTTTTAGGGTACACACACTGAAAAACGACGCGACCGATTTATGAATCAAAGATAAGGATGCCTGTTGTTAGTATAACGTGTGCCCGCGGCTTCGTGGAATTCGGAAAATGCATAAAAATTATAACCTCCATCCTACCAAAAAAGTCGAGTTGGTTGCTTTGTTAGAGTGTAAATTAAAGACAAACAAACAAATAAACAGACTTTCGCATTTATAATATTAGCGAGGATTGAGAATAGCTAATCGTTTGTATTTTTATTATGTCCTAATTTATTTTTTCCGAACATACTGAACCGATTTCAAAAAATCTTTCACCAATATGAAGGTCGTATCCAGCAAAGGACAGCTCGGGTTGTCGATTGCCACAGTGTTTCAAACAAACTAGACAACTCTGGAGTTGCGCCGAGATGTAGCATCGCTCTGCATCCCTTATAGACTCTATCACGGGGAGTGCTCAGAGAAATTGTTCGGAATCATTACACCTGCAAGTTTCGCCATCGACCTACGCGGAAAATTTACCACAGACATCGTCTTGATGAATGGCAGACTTCCACAGTGCACTTTCTGCCTCGCACAGTGAAACTCTGGAATGAACTATCACCAGCTGTATTTCCGGACCGCTACGACCTGCAAACCTTCATAAAGAGAGCGTTTTAAAAGGCCGGCCACGCACCTGCAACCCTACTGGTGTTGCGAATGCCTATTGGTTTCGGTAGTTGCTTTCCATCAGGTAAACCGCTTGCTCGTTTGCCCCCTATTATATATAAGCAATTTGAAAATGCTCCTTACAAAAATATATTATTTAAAATGCGGGGTGTGATAAAACGAATTTATAATTTCTAAGAGTGTGTAGGAGTCCCCTGTATAGTTCACTGTGATAGCAACAGTGCTGAAAGCGCATTCTTACGATTTCTGAGGACAAACCCACTTTGGTAGAGCGCTGCAGGAGTATGTGCTAGAAAATGTTTAATAGATTTTTAACGAGATTAAAAGTAGCAGAAATTAGTCACCGTGAGTGTAGTCTTTAATAATAGCAATAATCAACTTTAGATCTAAGTGTTGCCATAAACTAAGTGCATCTGGCGGTCTGTGGTATGTAATACTCTAGTTAAACTTAACTCTTAGCATTTCTCAGTATTGCTAAGAGTTATAGTGTGACAGTAACTAACATTCACACATTTACACGAAGCGTCTAGTTCAAGAAACGTAGTTATTAAAGTTGGTGTCCGCAACTTTGTATGTCAAAAATTTGTATGTCACGCGGGAACCGTACATTTTTCCGGGATAAAAAGTAGCCTATACGTTGTCCAGACCTAACTATTAATAAGTTATTAAACAAAAAAGATTTATTCAAATCCGTCCAGTAGCTCCTGAGATTAGAGCGTACAAACAGACAACTTTTTTGTCGATATGTATTCTATTACTGTTCCTTAGCACCCCCCACATTGATTATTTTGTGAAAATATTAAATTTACTGACACTCCAATTGTACTGTTTTATTATATGTATAGATAGTATTCATAATGATAGCGGGAGAACTAAACACTTATACAGGGTGTAACGAAAGTCAGTGATAAATACTTTAAGGTGTTCCTTATAAAGTACACTGTGAAGGAAGCGACGTTGAAAGCTACCAAAAATTTTTAAGGGGAAAGTCTGATCGCTAGCGCGCTTGCCCATAAAAATCACAAAAAAAAATGCTTTCAGCGACGCTACTTTCACAGTGAGCTCTATATAAGGAACACATACACAATTTTTGTAAATTTAGGTTTATCTCTATGTTTCCTGTTATATAACCCTGTATTAGTTATTTTCTTTTTTAGTTTATATTCTTAAAGTTTTATCACTTACACCATGTACGTATGTGTACTTGATGGTGCCCACAATTCCGTTGCGCTAAAATTTGGTTATCGCGCTAGGATCGTACATTTTTCCGGGTTAAAAAGTATCCTATGTCCTTCCCCCGGGACTCAAAGTATCTCTATGCCAAATTTGATCAAAATCTGTTCAGTGGCTTGGAATTAAAGAGGTAACAGACAGACAGACGCACTTTCGCATAATTAATAACTACAGGTCGCCCTGTGGTCGAAATTTGACCAGAAATATTTCAATCCATCATGTAGAGGGGCTATAAAAAAACTGTAATCTATTCTCAATTCAATCACAGACTTCAATTTGGCATAAAAGTCTCGTTATTTTATTTTGGCATAAAATTAAAGCATATTTTAAAATAATATTGGTATTTCACGCTCATCCACCTTATCAATTAGAAGTGGGATAAATTTTGTGCTTTTATATCAATACGTCTTTTGTAAAAAGGGGTACAAAGTTTTCCGCTCGCGTAATATATACACATTAAGTTTGGATAATCTTTATCATCATTGTATAAAATCCTTTGTCCTGAACTATATGCATTTAGGAATCAACGTACAGCCTAAACCACTGATCGTAAAAACATAAAATGGTCCGTATGACAAAGGTGACTAAAAGTAATTCTTCTTCTATTCAGGGGGGAAAAAGGGGTTAAATTAGTGTATAGAGAATATTATCACATGACGTGCACAATGAAGGTGATGAGCGAGCTGGCATGTGGGCCAGCACCGACTGCGCCGCGGCGCCGCTCCGTGCCGTCTTTCCTGATCGGACGGCCGTGCAAACGGTTACATACACAGATAAGACTATAACCTGACTTGGGATATACGATATTTTTAATTTCTATTTAATTCTCCCGTGGCATAAATCGCTGGAAAAATCGCGTGTAAACGCTAGTTAATATTTTCATACTTCCATATACATATTTCTATACTTACATTATAAATGTGAAAGGGTGTGTCTGCCTTTCTGTCACCCCTTCACGCAAAACCGGCAGAACTGATTTTGCTGAAATTGGGTGCAAAGAAACTTTGAGTTCCGGAGATGGTTTATTCCCAGAGAATACGTTTTATTCCCGAAAATGTACGGTTCCCGCGTAAAAAATTCTGGGGCAACGGAGTTGCGGGCAACACAATAATTCTTACATCAATTTTTTTCTTACCAAAACAGGAAGGGATTTGTATATCACGTGGAAATCTCATTACGGATCATGTTCAAAGTTACGTGCTAAAATATAACCCATATTACGTGATACTTGGATTCACCGAACGCATTCTCGTCACGCACGCCCTGCGAGACCCGGTCGAAACTGGATAGAAGCGGTGTCAGCCGGCTCCAGCTGCAATTTACAAAGCGACTACGAAAGCGAATTCGGTTATTGGTAATGGCAGATCTGATGCTAACAACGCCTTTGTCGAATAGCCGTTTATGGTGATTGGAAATTGTGTATTTAAATTGAAAAACCATCGTGACACCAAGAACGGTAACATGAGGATTGGGTAAGTGAGACCCGTCACATTTTATTTTCAAGGCCTTTATGCGTAAGGTTTCAAGAGATGTTGTTTTTTGCAATTTGAAACAAATTACGCATGGCTCATGATAAGCTGGTGGACCTGCGACCACGGCCGCTGGATAGCAGCCGAAACGTCAGGAATTATAATAGTGCTCCGCGACAAAATCCGTAAGTGTTTAAACTTTATCATGAGTCATAGTCGCGTAAACCCAAGATATTAACACCCGTGGCACAGTTACAGTGGAAATTACACAGGCAAAAAATTAAAAAGCGGTCCGTGAGATCCATCTTCGTTTTCGGTATAACATTTATCACATCAATTACATCAGACTAAGTAGTAAGTAGATAAATCAATGTCACTAATTATAAAATTATATTAAGTATATATTAAGTTTAAATAGTTATGGGGGCTCTACACGGCAGGAACAAACATCACGCAAAGGTGCACTTTGATGCAATCCAAATTGCACCCTTCATGGCGGACGATTGAAAATAGCTGTACTCGATGGACACCGTTTACAACATTAATATCTAAGATGCACCCTCAATTCAATCTTACGCCATGAACTGAGGGTGCAATTTGGATTGCATCAAAGTGCACCTTTGCGTGATGTTTGTTGGAGTTCATCAAGTTTCGTGTTTGACAAACCCAAACCACTCACAACTATACATCTAAAATACACCTTCATTTCATAGGCGTAAGATTGAAAATGTATTGCATCATCACCTTTGCGTGTTGTTTGTTACCGCCGTTTAGAAGCCTCATTTAATTAAAAAAGTGTTATTTTCCAAACGATGATTCCTAAAATATACATAAAAAAAGCGCGAACGACGCGACTCCGCGGCCATCTTCTTTTTTCTTTTTTCTCGCGTCGGTCCAAGTTTCGGAACAAGGAGCCCTTGAGAGAATACACCAGCGGCTAGAGAAATGAAAAATCATTTTATTATTATTTTTAATATTTATTGCTGTCTCTAACCATAATTTGTGCTAAAACCTACTATAAGGTGAATAATTTTACTAACGACGGCACATCCTAGGAGTAGAACAGTTGTTTGCAAGACTACTTCAAGTAAATTATTAATTGTTGACTTACAATGATGTAACTATTTTTTATTAGCAATGTATTGGATAAGTTACATTTTATTGTATATTTTTATTTTAAAAGATGATTTTTTCCACTCTTTTGGTAAAAAGTGACCTTTTGCGAGTTTCTTACGCCGGTTCTTCTCGCACGGCTAGTTCCCGAACCGGTGGTAGGTCAACATGTAGACGTTCTGAAAACATTTCTTTCAAATTTACACAGAAATAAATGATTTTTATTTATAGCCGAGGCCGCAGAACGCGATAGAGACAACTGCCCTTGTCCCTTTTAAGATAACAGGAAATCAACGATGCGTTGTCCCCTCACTCCTTCTCCAAAACTTTACCGATTTAAGTTTTTTTTGTCGTAAAAAAATTAAAGTTGTTTGCTTCTTTTTTAATAATAAAATATTCTAAACATTTTATCAATGTATATTTCTATTAAACTATAAATTTGCAGCCATTAAAAGAAGCACAGAATATGTTTTTATTAGTGTGATTATTTTCCCGCTTCTTAGCTGTAATGTAACACAATAATTACGTAAAAAAAAAAACTCAAAAAACTATATAAAAAAGTAGAGCAAATAATTTTCTGAGGCCGTGGTATCACTCCGGTCGGGCCGGCCCATTCGTGCCGAAGCATGGCTCTCTGACGGCAACGAGCATCCGTATACAGCGCGGCATATTATAATTGAGATCTGAAAATGTCTCATTGGTAAACACATCACCCGGGGTTCGAAACTGCACCCTCTCGAGTGCGAACCAAAGGTCTCACCCACTAGGCCACGGACGCAAAAGTTTCCAGTATCGTCTGGTGATTGTCTGAACGGGAATGTACCTACACAGATGTATCAATAAGTGTGTAATTGTAACTAATTGTGGCCGGCGGTCGGCCGCGTTAAATGGATGATTTATAGACGATAATAAACTATACATAGACGGGACAAACGGACAGACAGGACAGAATTTTTTTTTATGTTACCCGTGACATCAAATTTGAAAATTTTGCTTATCTTACAAGAGCTGTCGCTCAGGACTACGTAACGTAACCTTATATACTTATTAACAGAAAACTGACGTGAAACGGCGTTTTGCTGTGTTTCGTTCAGTGAGTTCACCGATGGCCCAACTTCTCTTATCCCTTATCCCTATTCCCTCATAAAGGCCGGCAACGCACTTGCGACTCTTCGGATGGCGCGAGTGTCAATGGGCGGCATGGCACTTGCTTTCGCTTGTCGTCTTGATATCATTAAAAAAAAATCCGTTTTCACAACATTTTTTGATTATTGCTCAGCTCATGTAAGTCGTAGCATGATGTTATGTAGCCTATAGCCTTTTCAATAAATAGACTAACCAACACAAAAAAATTTTTTTAATTCCGGCCAGTACTTCCTAAGATTAGCGCGTTTAAACCAACAAACTCTTCAGCTTTATATTATTATTAGTATTAAAGACTATGGATAGTTAATTGAGAGTCTCACTATGACCGAGGAAAACCGTATATCGCTCGGACCCAACCGTACAGTTTCAGCTACAAAACCTTTGTACTCTGTGTCATCTTAGTGCAATAATGTAAAAAATAATATATTATACACCGTTTACACCTCGATGAAATATTACTAAGATCAGATCATTTCAAAATTGAATAAAATAATACACCGAGACAACTTTAAGCGAAATCAAGTGTATTGAAAAATGAAACTTAATTTAATGAGTTAAGGCTCATAATCGTACAAAAGTTAAAATCGCGGTCTTGGAGCGACTAGGAGCGAAATAGCGCTTAAGCACGGTTATGCCGGTGCCACTTTCTAGACGGCAACTGTGAATCTTTATAATATTAGATCGAAGCTTCTACTTCTCAAAAATCTTATAAATGCTAAAGTGTGTATATCTGTTACTCCTTCACGCTCTAACTCTTATACATTTTTTTGTGAAATTTGGTATAGAGATACTTTAGAATACTTTTTGTCCCGGAAAAAAATACGGGCCCGGAAAAAATTGTACCACTTTTTACGAAAAACGCGTAGACGTTAAAGCATGAAATTTCTCTTCAACTATAGTTGATATGGAGGAGGAAGAAATACCAATATTATTTTAAAATATACTTTTATCTTATATATTATAATAAATAAAACGCTACGCACAGTACAATATTTTAACATGACACGATAATCATACACGAAATAATCTATTGTTTATGGTTTACGTCTGTTTTTTTTAATAAATTTTAATGGCCTGGTAACGAGACCTTTATGCCTATTTGAAGTCAGATTGAGTTGAAAATAGATTATATTTTATAGCTCCTCTACACGACAGATTTTAATATTCATGTTGGAATTTCGACCATAGGGCGACCTCTAGTAACATTTAAATTACTATTCCTGTCGCCAATGCACCACCAGTGTCCCATGTGCGTTGCTCTCCATAACATTATAATCTTTGATAAAACATGACCAGAATATTATGATGGTGCACATTACACAATCAAGGAAAATAACACCGAAACGTCTACGAAATTAAGGTCACATTCGTTTACGCTAAATCAATTCGCCCCAAACATCATGCATTAATTCACTTAATGTCTACGGTTCAATGTAACAGAGAGTAGATAGTGGAAAGAGGCGATAGAGTATTGTGCCTACTAGCTTCATTGTGAGAGTTTCTATTGGTATGAATGTTCTTTTTGTATATTTTTGGCTGTCGCTGATCCTTAGAATTTCTATATAAAAAAAACCTATATAAATTAATCTGCAAAAGTCGAAACTAGGCTACGAATATTAAAAACTTAAAAGAGGAAACGGAACTCCCATGCTAGCCCGATATAGGTCAAGGTCATATATATGTATTTTGTATATTAAAACTAGCTTTTGTCCGCGCCTATGTCCTTGAGAAACTTTATAAATTATTCCGTTTATACAACATTTTTTATTACTGTTCAGCTCCTATTGGTCGTAGCATGATGTTATTTAGCGTATAGCCTGTCTCGATAAATGGACTTACAAACAAATAAATAATGTATTAATTCCGGTCAGTAGTTCCTGAGATTAGCGCGTTTAAACAAATAACTCTTTAGCTTTATGTTATATATAGGTATTAGTCTAAGTGTGAAGCGAGGCACATATTTACATTTTTGACAAGCCTCTCGAAACTTAATAATTTGACGGGATCACTCTTATTTAGTTTTTATTATTTAAAATTGCAGCAACTGGTTTGGTTTCGTAAAAGATTTTAATTTTTCTGCGTTTTTTAACAGACTTTCGAAAACGAGGAGGTTATATGTTCAGCTGTATATATATTTTTTTGCTTTCCTGTTTCATTATCACGCTTGCTTACATAAAATCTACTTTTTACTTCAAATCGATTTTCCGGTCGAAAATTTGTGTTAAAATATGGCCAAAGATTTAAAAAGGCCATTTAAATAAAAACTAGACAATAGGCACAAGCTGCCATTCTCGTCTGCGCTATCTACTCGTCACCTAATTCGGCTACGATATCGGTAATCTGGCGTCCGCCTGAGTGGGCACGTATCTGAAGCTCCTCTTGTAGAGCACGTTGATAAGCGGAATGGAAGTTGTGTTGCATCGATATTATTTTAAAAGCTCCTTAAATTATGTAAATAATTAAATTTAGTGCTTACGTATGTACCATCCATTACTGTAGAATTAATAGTTTCATTGTTTGGATGTCTGTCGGTAATTCACGTCTAAACAAATGAACGGATTGTGATCAAATTTGTTAGACAGATTACACCCGTATTCTTAGATTTTTCCTTATGATTTCCACCTCTCGACTTATCCTCGAGCCTCAAAAATTCATCATTCAAATGAGGTAGCTCATAACGTTCCTTTAGGCTTCCTAGGGGATTTAAAACTGTCTGGTTCTAACAACAAATTTGAAAAAAAAAACCTATTAAAAAATTATGGACGAGTTTATTGACTTCCTTGATTTGCTAAATTTCATGTAGTAAACATAGTACATATTGTATTTTGTATATAAACAACTTTCCTTTTTCTTCTATTTTGTATTTATTATAACTCTTGCGAGTCAACTAGGCACTCGGCGCGAAATGTCGGTTATGTCACCCACCCACCTGCTTCTCCGCGCAGCACCCCGCATTCGTGTTTTGCATCGAGTAGCGTTAGCATAAAACAGTTCGAAAAATTCAAGCCGAAAATTTATGAATTTTATGTCTAGTAGCGTTGACATAACATGTTACTAGTCATTACTTGTCAATGTTAATGTTAAGTATTCGTTAAGTTTGTCATTGAGTTATATCAGTTTTTTACAAAAAGTCCACATGTCCACGGTACATTTTTTTCTGATTAACTATAAGCTTAAGAAAAAAGTCCTCGCTAGTAATGAAAGAATGAAGATCATTCTATAACATATATATTTTTGGCTAATGTGGTTAACGTTTTGACATACTTATAAGAGGTTAAACTCACCCCCCCTAGCCTTAAACGGACATACCAAAAGTATAGGTTGACGGCGTAGTTCGTCGACCTGCAGGATGGTAGCTGGTACAGCGTGATACAGTTTCGTTTAATGGCTGCATTTACCGTATTTTAGAAACACGCTATGTATAATTGAGCGGGGTTTTAGGGCAGGTAGGACTCCGAAAACATTTTCGATACTCAAACCATCGAAATAGAATACCGCGTACTTTGTCGTGAAATTAGTGGGCGAAAGAGCAGCATAACCTGATGGAAAGCACTGATGTCGCCCATGGACGATAGGTAAGAATTAATATGCATGATTTTTAACGTTATCGAAAAAATATATAAGTTGAATAAGAAGTTTGGATGAGATCCTAGGTACAAAAAACCTAACATAAGGATTACAAACAAAGGATAT
>JAOTAV010046570.1:0-16983 GCA_026546445.1 Cyclargus thomasi
GGCCACTCTTGGCCACTTCACAAAAAACAACAAAACGAAATACATAAGCCAAAAAGCTATTCAAGAAATTTTTTAGAGAAAAGGAAGAATAAATATAATCAATTAAGCTTCTAAATATATTATCTATAATTTAATAATAAGTTGGGTTTTCCTTTCTGACAAATTTCCTCCAGAACGCACGAACCGATTTTGCTTTCGTTGGAAAAGTCTCGGGCTCCGGGAAATTGTATGGTAAGATCGTATTCTTCTGTTCTATTCATTAAGATATGAACTAGCTTTTGCTTGCGGCATCATTTACGTTGAATTTGAAATTCGCGGAAAAATTAAAATATTTTGGAAACATGATATTTCGGAAAATTTCGGAAACGAACCTTGATTTGCATATAGTTCAGGACAAAGGATTTTATATTATGATATAGATTATAACTTAAGTATGGAAAAAAATTCTGCACTCGTATTCATCATCGACATTTGTTTATCGATACTCGCCGCACTAATAAGTGCGTAAAAAAACGATAAGTGACACACGACGTAAGTTTAACAAGACGTAAACGTAAATTCAGATCGAGACAATTTTTTTTAAAATACTAAGAATTGGTAAAAAGTCCAACGAAATATCATTGTTATAGTATAAAGTTACGTAAGATTTATAAACGGAATTTTTAGACGCTTCCAATAAAATCCTAATTTAATGTTGACGCCACGACAATGTTATGTGGTGATTTAAACTGTCAGTGTCATACGAATCATCATTCGCCGACACGACTATAAGAATTGTGTTGCGCTGGCGAGCACCATGACACAAGACAGTTGCAGAACTCCTCATAAAAATCGTGCATTAAACAAACTTACATTGGTTGGTATAAGAGTAAAATCTGGTATATTTAAGTGTCCTGAAATCGATGGTGTATACAAGTGTAAATAACTTGATAATGCCAGCGCTCAAGAAATGGATCAAGTGCCGGCTCAGATTTGCAACTGTAATTTATGGACGGCGTTTGCGATGCAAGTGATTTTAAAATATTTAGGTTAAATTTTAGCAAAGTCTATTCGCGTTATGAATTATATAGTAAATAATAAAACGACAAAATACTTTTTACAAGTTACTTGGTCCATCATTCAGGCTATACCCATAAATTAATAATTTGATGTTAATATAACGTTGTTAAAAAATTACATTCACCAATAATTCTTTTAAAGAGCATGAAATGCTCTTTACAAAGATGAGAATTGGTATTTTCTATAACAATTCTCAACATAACAAAAAAAGTCTTAACATAGTTAATTCTACATTCATCTCATTTCATCTCATTTTCTTGACGGATATGTACGCTGTACTTCACCTGTAATTAGAACTCATTTTAACTGTAAACAAAATTTCATGGGTAATCATTTAAAAATGTGATAAATGTTGTTGGTGAGTCCCTAAAATAAAATAAATAAAAATAACATAATTAAATATTTATAACACTTACTGACCTCTTAACAGTACCCGCAATAAACTTTTTAAGCTCTAATATGAAAAATTAAATGAGCAGAGTACAATGAGTAGCTGTCAAGCGCCGTTGTAGTGCATGCCAGGTATCAGAGATGGCGCTGTATGTAATGGATTTTCCTGTTCTCCTGAAAATTTTCCGGAATTTTCTTCTATAAACCTCACGGAGCCCGAGACCTATCTAATGAATGCAAAACTCTCGAAATCAGTTCGTTCGTTCTGGAGGAAGTTCGTTAGGAAATAAAACCTTATTTATTTTTATAGAATAGATAAATAACTAGTCATTCATATAAGTACCTTTGTTTTGTCTCTTATTTGAGGATGGAACAAAATAATGAATAAATAAATTTTGGGTTTTAAAAGTGATGCACAGCTTTCTTCCTTTATATTGTTTGTGGATTAAAAAAAGTACGCAGCATCATAAACGCCATCTTAGATATCCTCAATTTATATGCATGCATACGGATCTCTAGAAGCGATCAAATAAACGCGACGACAGCCGGAAATGACGGTTCCGTATAACACACATACACTCGGATAATATTGTTGCTAGATTTAATTCGATTTTTCTATTGCTTCTGCAGTCCCTGGGAAATGAAATGCGTTGTTTTGTCGATAAACAGTTAAAACGTAGTTTAAACTAAGTTTATTATGGCTATAGTTTTATTAAATATTCTAGAGCCCCAATGTCTGTAAATATTAAAAAAGGCCTTAGCTGACAACAAACTGATCGGACGCGACTAAAAGCCCATACAAAAACGTCCGCGTCTGACGTCAGACCCGGCTTACACCCCTTACAAAACATCTGCGGCTAATGTCAGACTTGGCTGACAGCCCATACATAAACGTCCGCGACTGACGTCAGACCCGGCCATCCTTCGGCACGAATGGGCTGGCTCGACCGGAGTGATACCACAGCCTCACAGAAAACTGGCGTGAAACGGCGTTGTTCTGTGTTTCATTGAGTGAGTGAGTTTACCGGTGGCCCAACTTCCCTAATCCCCTATCCCTATTCCCGTTCCCTATTTCCTCATCAAGGCCGGCAACGCACTTGCGACTCTTCGGATGTCGCGAGTGTCCATTAGCAACGGCCGTTGCTTTCCATCAGGTAAACCGTCTGCTCGCTTGCCCCCTAAATATCATTAAAAAAAAGAGTAAATTAGCTTTATGACATGAAATTTTTTAAATTCTATGTTACTAAGAAATCCTTTTTTCTTGATCCCAAAGTTTTCCCCCTCCTATGATTTGAGCGACTTTTTAATAAAAAGAGGAAACAAATATGACACAAGGGATATCAAGTTTACCAGAGAATCATAAACTGTGAAAGCATCCTTTAGGTCTACAGGGTCACATAAACTCGAGAGACGTCGTGTTGTGTTTAAGATAAAACAAACAAGACGGTCCTTGTTGTTTCGCATTCGAGTACTAGGGGATCAGCCGTTGTTAGAATAATATTAAATTGTTATTTATTTTGGTGATTCAATGTTTTATTAAACCAAACAATTAACTAAGTTTTGTACTTTGTTTTAACGTTATGGTTTAAGATCCGGGCCCTATTTTCTGTATCTTATTCTATTATATTTAACCACGTCATCCTTGCTTATATTATGTAAGCTTTCTTAATCAATTTTAACCGACCAGGCCAAATTTGTATATGTTTGAAAATTCCTAAATGTGTGCGCAATACAATCACAGATATCGAAATCAGTTAACCAGTAGATTATGAAGGCGTATGTTACTCCATTATTAAATATGAACATGAGAAAAATATTTTGGAGATTTGATTGGAGAAATGCCATGTCCTCACAGAAACCTGGCGTGAAACGGCGTTGCGCTTTCGTCCAGTGAGCTTACCGGAAGCCCAATTTCTCTACACCTCAAACTATCTCTACTCCCGTAGTCTATTCCTTTATCAAGAGCCCGATAACGCACTTACAACGCTTCTGCTGTTTCAAGTGTTTATAGACGACGGTAGTCGATTTCCATCGGGTTACCCGTCTGCTCGCTTGCCCCCTAATTGTAATAAAAACATATACGATCTTATTACAAAAGTTTTAAACACCTGTCGGGCAGTTGTAACGACTAAATTATGTACAGAAATTTATTTCAAGCAACACAATACTATTAATATGTATTAACGTGCCCACAAAAATCCCGCAATTACTTTTACTGAACAAAAATGATATTTATTGATACACCTTTCTTAGCGTGTAAAATCATTTCTCGTTGTAACCAAAACCGTGATTTAGACGGAAAAGCTGATAAATCTCCAGATTATATGCTTATTGTACTTTGTGGTGGAATAAATTTTGTGTTCGTGTACGTTAACGCCGCGGAAAATGGCATAATCTTTATATAATTCCAATGTATATTTATAAGGTTTTATGATTTTCGATCTCTTGTCATCGTTACTTAATCTGCGTGATAAGTTTTTAATTAATGTACGAGGCGTAACATATGTTAGCGATAATACTTTAGTGTTTGTGTGTATTTCTTATGATGAGTATACTGTGGAAGTAGCAACGTTGAAAGCGAAAAAAAATGTTATATATTTCTATATTTTATTAATATCATGCGAGAGTCTGTTCGTATGTTAGGCCTCCACTTCCAAGGCATTAAAAGGATTTTGCTGAAATTAGACATGGACATACTCTGAGTCCCGGAGGATGATATTTAGGGCGCAAGTGAGCAGGCGGGTTACCTGACGGAAAGCAACTGCCGTCGCGCATGGACACGCGTGACATCCGAAAAGTCACGAGTGCGTTGCCGGCCTATATGAGGGAATTGGGAATGGAAATATGAATAGGGATTAGGGAAGTTGGACCACCAGTAAACTCATTCACTGACCGAAACACAACATAACTCCACGCCAGTTTTCTTTGAGGCCGTTGTATCACTCCGGTCGAGCCGGCTCATTTGTGCCGGCAACGGCAATGACATAGCATACTTTTTCCCGGAAAAATATACGGGTACGGAGTTTCGAGCATCATCATACGACAACATCAGAAAAGGTGCAGGTGCGTTGCCGGCCTTTTAAGAGGGAATACGCTCTCTCTACTTGAAGGTTTGTAGGTCGTAGCGGTTCGGAAATACTGCTGGTGATAGTTCATTCCAGAGTTTTTTGTGCGAGGCAGAAAGTTACGCGAAAATCGTACTGTGGAAGACTGGCATCATCAAGACGATATGGGTGGTAAAACCTTCCGCGTAGGTCGATGGTGAAAAGTTACTGGCTGAAAATAATTTTTAACGGCAGGCAAGTCGCAGGCTAGTAAAACAAAACGATAAATCAATGAGCAGTTAGGAATAAAGTATGAATCTGCTGGCTGACACGTAGTGACCCGCATGTACGGGACAATAGCGAGACACAATCGGTGCTGATTGAGTGACGTCACAATACGTCACGTCATACACATGACGTCATTACGATAATACCAAGGTGGTGGACGGAGAACGTAAAGTATGTATATATGTATGCTTGTAGGAACTTACAGGATTTGTCCTGTAGTCCTGTTCTTAACGTACCACGTTAGGAAAGACACGGACTTATCCTAGTTTATATTTTTTTTCGTATAATTTATTTCCAAAAACTATTATCCTTCGAAATTTTGTTATTCGACCTTTTTAGAGCCTAAATAAATCTATCATAACCTTAATAGTTATTGAAAGTATTCTGGTTTTTAACAGTTGGGTTATTTGCTATTTTTTTTTAATATATCTCGTCTCTATTATAAAAATATATATACTATAGTGGAATTATAACAAAATTAATTATTACATATACGATTTTTACGCTCACCGGAAGTGTTCTATCGTCATAAATTTGTCCGTACAGATCAATGTTTTTTTTTATACTGTAAACAAAAAAACAATACAGTATTGCAGAGAAAGTAGCATCGCTGAAAGGAGAGCAATTCTTATAGCGATGCTACTTTCACTGCAATATTTAATTACACATATACTGAGGCAATTTAGTTTATAACATTCTGTATAAAGGAACATTTTTATGCCATTGAATCTGTTATATAAAAATAAGTTGGGTTTTCTTTCTGACGCTATAACTCCAGAACGCATTAACCGATTTCCACAATTTTGCATTCGGTATAAAGGTCTCGGACGCCGTGAGGCTTATAGCAAAAAAATCCGGGAAAATTTTAAAAGTAAAGCAGGAAAACAGGGAAAATCGCGGACGAAGTCACGGCAAATGCTAGTTACTTATAACAATCACAACTATCTCAATAAAGACCTTATTATATTATAAATAAAATATATTATTACCTTCTTTCAATATTAAATTTCATTTCTTTGACAGCGAGTAGAAAAAATAACGTCTAGTCAGGGAGCAATACTCTTATTATTGTAAGCAATGGAGCGAAATGATATAATTATAGTACGGGAGCTGGATATTAAATGAATATCGATATTTGTGTTATGTGCAGTTTGTTGTAATAAACATTTATGGCTTTAAAACATCACAATTGATATCTACATATTCCTATACTGCAGTCAAATATTCATTGTTTGATTTTTTGTTAAATTGACGATAAAGTGACGATTTTTGTATCCATACTAATATAAATGGGAAACTGCATTTGTTTATTGTTTGTTTGTCCTTAGTTGTACACCCTTACGAAGCACCCAATCAACTTGATTTGCATATACTAGTTGAAAGGATGATGAGTAACATAGGCCATATTTGATGTTGAAAAAACATCATGTTTGTAAAGGAGTTAACAAGAATATCTGTATTTTTACGCGATTTTAAAATTTCACCTGCAGAAAGCTTCGGGAAAATACTGGTGAAAATATAGAGTGTAGCGTTTATTAATATCGTCCAAATCCACTTCCCAATACTACAACCGAAGGAATTAGTTGATGAAGCGGGTAACTAACAATTTGAAAACTGACGTTCAATTGCTTACTATAAATTGAGGTTTTTCATAATATAGTTTTATGTACATTGTTTAACCAATTGATGAAGTTGGTAATGCTGTTATGTCAAAATTATGCGACAAAACTTAGTTACAGCGAGTCAATCTGATTTTTTGTTTGCATAAAACGAAAGGTTAAAACGTTTAAAACCTAAGTGCGATTAAAGTTACGAGCAAAAAGAAACCCTGTTTTCTTAAAGAAAATAAAATTAAAGCCAAAACAACCGATAAAGCATCATCACATATATCACTGGAAACGAAAGAGCGGTAATTGCAAGCCGTAAAGAGCTGGAGTTATGTCGTTACACGACACACGCGACCTGCATCCCAACATCCCCCTTATTATATACTAAACAAGATAAATATTAAACAAATTATATAACCGGTTGGTGCCGGCAACTTCGTTGCGCAAATATTTGTATATCACGCGGTAAATGTACACGTTCCCGGGATAAAAAGTATCCTATATGTTGCCCAGATCTAATAGATATTAAACAAAAAAAAATTAAAACCGTTCAGTAGTTCTTGAGATTAGCGCGTACAAACAGATAAACTGAAAAACAGACTTTTTTATCTTTTAGTTCCTTAGCACAAAATAATCAATGTGGGGACATTGATTATTTTGTAAAAACAATGAATGTACAGACACTCCAATTTTACTGTTTTGTATAGAAAGAAATATAAAAAATACAAGCCTTCGTTCGCATGTAATTTGAGAAGCGCATAAAAATGTGAGGGATTTTTTGTTAGTCTCCAATGGGAATATGGTGTTTTAAGGATTCCGTACCCAAAGAGTAAAACGGGACCCTATTATTAAGACTTTGATGTCCATTTGTCCGTCTGTTTGTCTCCAGGCCGTATCTCAAGAACGGTAATAGGTAGAAACTTTAAATTTCCACAGAATATAACCACTTGATTACAAATAAAAGTTTGAAAGTATGTATTTCTGTTGCTGCTATAACAACAAAACCATAATAAAGCTATTGAATAAGACGCTTTTTTATATTTTTTGCTTGATGTAAATAATGATAAGAGGCACTTGAAGTTTTTACAAAATACTAAGTTGTACTAACGATTGACTAATCAGTAATAAAATTAATACAAAATTTATTATTTCATGGGCGCTCATACAAAAAACACAATTCTTACCTATGTTTGCTCAAATATGATACGGAAAACTTTGTCTGCGATTCCAAGTCGCACATGGGCGATTTTATAAGACAAAGTCTATTTCCCATCCTTTCAACTAAGTCTATGTCTAAAATCAAGTATGGGCGTGAAGAAAGGATAAACGAATAAATAAACATACAAACACACTTTTTTGTTTTGTATAAAAAATATATTTAATGAAATTAAAGAGAAAGTAAACATACTTACCAACTGATAGAAAGTGATTATCGGCCATAACCACATTGAAAATGTGTTGCCAGTTTTAAAGAGATAATAGGCGAAAATGACGGAATAGAAATTGAGAAAAGGGCGTAGGGAATCGGACGGATCAAGTGAACTTACTCACTCAAAACACACAGCAGAAACTACGTTTCACGCCAGTTTTCTGTAGGACTGTGGTATTTCTCGGTTGAGCTAGTGCATTAGTGCCGAAACCTCGCGACGACTCCCACAACAAATTCTATAAAAATAACATAATTTTGAATCAATTCTACTGCGTAAATTTTAAACATCAAATACAACCAAGCATACACCAGCTGTATACTGTACCAATAAAGTGTATCCCGACGGCCTCTTAGCCTATAACCGTTGACAATTTCCAGTGTTACCAGGCAAACATAGAAACACGGAATGTCAGAGAACATTCGGCCACTTAAACTGTGGCATATCGAGCCGGGGTATAATTAATGGCGGAGATACGAGTTTGAAATATGTACACGTGGATGCGAGAAACGAGAATTCCGAATTCCAATCTACTTATGTTGTCCTGGTAGGATAATGGAATAGGATAATCAGTTTACTGAAATTTCATTTTCTCTGATAGTACAGTAACGAAGCTGAAACAGAGCCAGATTGTGGATGTAAGTAAATCGGTTGCGATATGTCAAATCCAGCCGACCAATCACGGCTTGTATGTAGTTGACATACTCCGACCAAACAACGTAGATCCGTAATCTAGCTATGAATCAACTTCTCTGATAGTGCCAGATTGTGGATGTTAGTAAATTGGTCGCGATATGTCAAATCCAGCCGACCAATTACGGCTTTTATGGAGTTGGCATACTCCGACCAAACAACGTAGATCCGTAATCTAGCTATGAATCAACTTCTCTGATAGTAGGCTCGCGGTTAGAGCCGCATCCGACATTCGTAGCTCGGTGGCCACTGCAACTGTAGCTATCATTTTTGGGCGGCGTCGGTTGTTCAAAAAACATAAATCTATTGCTATGGCCACCGTTTTGTTCGCAATAAATGTGACTTTGTTAGTTACGCTCTGTTCTGTTATAATGTATTTCTGACTAAATAAACGACCGTCGTAAATATGAACCTTTGCTAAGAAACAAAAAAAACGGCTAAATGCGGTTGGACCCGCACACGAAGGGTTCCGTACCAGCAACGCGCAAAAAATTAAGAAAACCTATTTTTGAAAGGTAAACTAGCTATAATTATAGTTATAGACCACGTAGTGTTGCCGAAATCGCGACGTAGACGTAGTCGCGCAGCGCCATCTGGTATCGAAAGTAAGAAACTGGCGAAAAAATACGTTTGGTTTATAAGAGTTTATAATAATTAAACATTTAATTTAGTTTATGTTTAATGTTTCTTGTTATAACGTTAACACATTTTGTGAAAATGTCAACTTTTTACCTATAACCGTCCTTGAGATACGGCGTCCTACGGTACGTACGGTACGGTACGTCCGCCGTACGGTATCCTTATAACACCATATTCCCATTGGAGACTAACAAAAAAACCATCACATTTTTATGCGCTTTTCAAATTACATGCGAACGAAGGCTTGTATTTTTTTATCATATAATAATCCGTCTGACAGACGCATGGACATCGTCATCATAGTAATAGGGTCCCATTTTTACGTTTTGGATACGGGACCCTAAAACTACAGGTGATTAGGTGGAACTGGTCTGAGGGATTGAGAAAATTTTGGGCGTCTATGGGCGATGGTATTTGCTTTCAAACAAGTAAACCGTCTGCTTGTTAGAAAGTAACTGCGGTCGACCCATCGATACTTGTATCTTGAAGTATTAAATAAAAGAGTCCTGTACGAGTAGAAAATGTACAAGAATTTCATAAGTTGATATCGAGTTTGAAACATAAAATATCTTTTACTAGCTAGTGGATAATACTGGCACGTACTCTCTCGACAGCTGAATATATGTAAATTCAAATATGCGAATGCATAAAATTTGCCTAAAGACTTGGCAAGAATATCTTTGGAAGTATAAATATGTTACGTTACCCGTGGATCGCTCACGAAAACAAAAACCGAGACGCAGAAAATGACATTTATCTAATTACGGGATCGCGATACCAGGGTGGCAGAAGGGCGAAGGGGTGGCTGGCGCAGTCAGATGTGGGAGCCCGCGAGAGACGGACGTCGACGTGGAGTGCTGTGTGTGTGTGCGTTCTTGAAAAATGTGAAATGATTCTGAGTGAATTGAAAAGAGTTCCAACATGACTGTACTACTTGTTTTTGGACTTTTTATAGGTATGATTATTTTTTTATATATTGTTACACTATAAGTCTACTCTTAATTAAGTAGTTATTAATTTTATAAAAAAAATATTTCATATTTTCGACCTAATTTTAAAATGTGTATGTGTGACTCAAAAGGAAAATAAATATGATATCTTTACAATTTTTTTTGCGGTAACGAGGAAAATAATATTTTTTCTGTCAAAATACAGTATGAAAATAAATAATTATTTAGCTACGTAGACATACTATGAAGGTGTCATCTGAGATCTTATACAATATTATATATTATTAGGAGTATTTTTATTCCGATACACAATAAAAATACTCCTTTTTATCAAATTCAATTTGTAGTGAATTAAGTAAATATTAAATAATTTAGCACAAGAATCTTAAGAATCTAAACAAATATTATTAAATTCAAAAAAACTCGTTTTAAACATTCGGTTTTTTTTTGCCCCCTACAACTTTTAAACGGCCCAACCAATTTTTACCTAGAATGTCTAACTGTCTAAAAACACTTAG
The DNA here is from genome assembly GCA_026546445.1 of Cyclargus thomasi. Taxonomy (NCBI): domain Eukaryota; kingdom Metazoa; phylum Arthropoda; class Insecta; order Lepidoptera; family Lycaenidae; genus Cyclargus; species Cyclargus thomasi. Next base: position 10,616 of record JAOTAV010046570.1, read on the forward strand.
ACATAATATGTCAACTTTAATAAAAAAAGTTCGGGAGCAATGAAGTCACAGACAGACATGCCTACACTCAAACAGAAAAACTAAACCCAAACAAAAAGTAAATTTTTTAACATCCCTCTTTCCTCGTCGTTGTTTTATGGAAACTTCCTCCTTTTTTGGAAGTCGGTTAAAAGTATATCTATATAAAGCTAAAAAGTTTTTTTTGTTTCTCTGTTTGAATGCGCTAATCTCAGGAACTACGGGCCAGAATTGGATTTTTTTTTGTTTTAGTTAGTCCATTTATCGAGGAAGGCTATAGGCTATATAACATCACGCTACGACCAACAGGACCCGGGCGGTCATCAAAAATGTTGTAAAAACGGGATAATTATAAAGTTTCACTCGGACGTAGCAGATACGGAAAACAGTTGTAGATAATAAAACAACAAAGAAAGCGAACACTTTAGAGAACAATTAAAAAATATCAAACATTTATACATTTGTAATATATCTCTGTCCTTTCATGAAAATGCCAACCTCTGTCAAGTCACTAGAAAAGTTTCTCATCCGAAAATAGAATGTTCCAGAGAGCCCTCGTAATGTCTTCGAGTTTAATTTGTACTGGTATTTTTTTAAATGATATTTAGGAGGTAAAGCGACTGTCGTAGCCCATAGACACCCGTGACATCCGAAGAGTCGCAAGTGCGTTGCCGGCCTTTATGAAGGAATAGGGAATGGCAACAGGGATAGGATTGGAGAAGTTTGGCCACCGGCAAACTCACTCACTGAGTGAGTTTACGAAACACAGCACAACGCAGTTTCACGACAGTTTTCATCACTCTGGTCGAGCCGGCCCATTCGCGCTGAAGCATGGCTCTCTCACGGCAATGAGTATTTTGCGAAGTTACGGTTAAATTCCCGGGTAAATAACATTTCTTGACTACTTCGAAACTCTATTACACTATCAATCAATATGTTATAACTATTGATAATGCCCGCCACACACGGACAAGTGTGATCGAACATTCACGAATAATTTGATCTTGTCGGTAAATAATGATTCATAAAAATCATCGTGTATGATGTTGACTGTACTATAACTTCTCTATAGAAATTCACATTTCGCAGTAACAAAACTTCACTTCCATTAAAGTGAAGTTGGAAGTGAAGTTTTATTACTGTGGAAAATCATGCTGTGTCCGCATTCACTCTTTATTCATAAGTACCAGTAGATTGGGTTGCCACAGAAATATATACTGCAAAAGAGATTTAGAAAAGCCTCTAGACTTCAAAATAATCACAAACAAGTACAAAAAATATAAAAATATCTCGTTTATCAAGCCCGTAGCCACACCACAAGAAATTTTAAATACAATCGCACAATTTAGTCTGACGGAAGAGGACAGAATCATATTATCTATTGGTGAACACGACAGAAATTCGCTGGAAGTCATGATAGAGCTCAGCTCAGCTCTCAAAGGTTTAACTTGTCCCTCATTTATTTTAGGCATTATAGAGAAAATAAGCAACTAAATGTAGTTATGTTCCAGTCCCTGTAATGTATGTTCTTAACATACCTTTCAGGGACTGGAACGAGAGAAATCTTTACAAATATTCGCCGCATACATTTGTTAGTTTTTTGGACATATGAAAAAAGTACATGACACGGATGCTCAATGCCGTGGAAGAGCCATGCTTCAGCACGAATGTGCCGACTCGACCGGAGTGCCTCGGCCTCACAGAGAACTAACGTGAAACGGTGTTGTGCTGTGTTTCGTTCAGTGAGGGAGTTTACCGGTGGCCCAAAAAAAGGCCGGCAACGCACTTGCGGCAGTTGCTTTCCATCAGGTAACCCGCATACCCACTAAATATCATAAAAAAAAGAAATGTAGCTTCTATATAATATTTTAATTGAATATCTATCAAACTCAGCAACATATTTGACGAAACATTTGATAAATAAATACGTCGGTCCAACTTTACTAACTCTATCTTTTACTGTGTGAGAATCTATTGTTTCTCCGATCAAATTTGTGAGCATTTGACGAATATTTGACGAGACATTGGACGGGAAGTCGCGGTGGTGTGTGTCGGGTGTTACGGATGTGTGATGAATTAGTTATTTGCCGGTGCGTGAGCCGCGAAGACGGATGGCCCGCATCCAAACAATCACCCGATTTTCTGAGCAATTTACCAACTTCATTTCGAAATAGATTGCTAGGCTAATTTATTTTCATCGTTTAATAGAATATAAATAAAATGTATCTTTATTGAGGACCCCGGGTAAATTAACGTCGATATTCGTTACTTGTTCTTTAGAGTACAGGAGTAGAGAATAGCTTCTTTTTTCATGATATTTAAAACGCAAGCGAGAAGACGGGTTAGCTGAAGGAAAGCAACTGCCGCCGCCCATGGACACTCGTAACATCTGAAGAGTCGCAAAGGCGTTGCCGACCTTTATGAGGGAATAGGGAATGGGAATAGGGACAGGGGGATTAGGGAAGTTGGGCTACCGGTAAACTCATTCACTGAACGAAACACATTGTGTCGTTTCACGCCAGTTTTCTGTGAGGCCGTGGTAACACTCTGGTCGAAATTATTACCGGATTTTATACATTTACTTCCTTTGGCCACCACGCTAAATTTCCACAGATTCTTTCTGTCCTCTTCACATAAACCGATTTAGAGATGGTATGGCGATACTTTGAGTCCCGGGGGAAAGACATAAAATACTTTTATCCCGGAAAAATGTACGGTTCCCGCGCGATACACGAATTTTGGTGCAACGGAGTGACGGGCAACGTGAAGTAGCTTATAACACGTTGACATTATGCCAAAATATAATGATAATATCTATGAACGCACCACGTCAGTCTGGCCCGTGGTAAGTACCGGAGGGACTTGTGCTACGGGTACCAGACAACGGAAATAAATATAATACTTTTATATTATATACATATTTAAGATTTTTACTATATGATACGCATAATATATATATATTCATAACTTTTAGAGAAGGATTCGAACCTGCGACCCCCGGCTTGAGCTACCAACTGAGCAACAGAGGTCGTCATAATAAAATAACGTAATGGTAAAACAAAGTTTGGCGGGTCAACTCGTAATATATTTACCCTTCACTGCTATTAGCTAGTCAAACTCCGACCCCTATAAGGTCACACATAAAACACACGTGTTTACCAAACTCACTTAATCACTTAGTAACTACAGAAATTATATCCGTACTAGATGATACGTCCGGGAAGCTAGCAAAGTCGACCAAGCAACTGAAAATTGCTATTTTACTTGAGTGCTAATTAGGTGCTAATTTAGTGCAGAAATCGCGAATTTAGTGCTCCTCTAGCTTTTTAAAAAGTGAGAATACTACTACCTTCCACAGGAGCTAGCAGGGAACATTATCTCTGATGAAACCTATGTTGCCCTATTATGAAATTATTATATGATGAATTTCGTTTATCGCGCGGGAGTCATATATTTTTCAAGTAATAAAAAGTATTCTGTGTCCCAGCCGGGTCCCAAGGTATCTCCATACCAATGCAGCAAAATCGCTTTAGCGATTTCGTCATGAAGAGGTGAAAGACAGACACTCTTTCGCATTTATAATATTTGTGTCGTAATATGTATAAGCTTTTACACGTGAATCACGTAAAAATTGAAATATTTTGGGGACGTTACGTTTTCTACGATATGAATAGAATTCCTATGTTACTCACCATCTTTCCTGAATTGGAATGCGAGAGTATGCGAGAAATCGAGCTGATTGGTTGATTCGTTAGGTTGTAAAAGAAGTACACCCTTTGCCACTTATAATATTATTTTGTACTGATATAAATAAAAAGGTGTGTCCGGGGGGCATTGCTTAGACCTAAACGTTTTCGCTTCTTGTAAAATCCATACATTTTATATATACAACGACATTTAAGAGTTCGTAACGCCTTATGTAATTTCCATTCTACAAATAAACGAAAACGATTGAGTTTAATCGATACAAAATTTATTACAAACTTACAAAAATACAAATCTTTCTTCTCGATTAAAAGCGTGAGTTTTTGATTTAGTAGCGTTCCATCTCAATGTAGGAGGCACTATAATTGTACGTTTATTGATCAATTTGTAAATTCTAGCTGAGTGTAAACAAATACTGTACAATTAAATATAAACAACGGGATTTTATTACAAACGGTTCAACTAACACTCGCTATTATGATCAAAAATCATTACTACGAGTAACTTTGAGAGTTGCCTGTCCACGTGAAACTTTATAAACTATTCCCGATTTTACAAAATTTTTTGATTATTGCTCGGCTCCTATTGGTCGTAGCGTGATTTTATATAGTCAATAGTCTTCCTCGGTTAATGGAATAACGAACACAAAAACAATTTTTAAATTCCGGCCACAACTTCAAGCGCGAACAGACGCGGGTGTCGCTACTAGTGTTTTTTACAGCTTTTCGGTACACTTATGAAACGTGATGCTTCTTTCAGCCTAATAAAACATGTTCGATGCTTGTCGTCAGGTGCGCGCCGCTCATTAAGCTAATTCAATAAGACGCCCGACCCTCTTACAAGTCGTATACATTGTCTATACATCGTAACAAATGAGATTATCCAGCGTTAACATCTGTTACCTACTTATGTAATAGTGTTTGCTTTTGTAGAAATACTTTTCACTTAGGCCGACTTGCCTCAATGTATTTAGTTAGAAATAAAAAAGGATGTATAAAAAGTCAAAGTGTTTTTCTTCAAAACCAGCTGATGCCCGCATCTTCGTTGAGCGAAAAGTTGTATATCACGGGAATCGTACATTTTTCTAGGATAAAAAGTTTATATATGTGTTGCCTAAACTTAATTGTTATTAAATAGAAAATGATTTATACGAATCCGTTCAGTAGTTCCGGAGATTAATGCGTGCAAACAGACAAACAGACACCTTTTTTTTGTCGATTTGTATTCCTTTTACTGTTCCTAAGCCTAATTAATTAGATTGTAAAAATATTAATTGTAGAGACACGCCAATTTTATTGTTTTATTCAGTTGCGTAAAAAATATTTGCATGCCACTTGTCTAGGGGGGCCCGTTCCAGCTGGGGGTCCGTGGCATTCTGCCGGTTTGCCACCTTGTGCGCTGCTGGTTTTATTATATGTATAGACCTAGTTGACCCCGCAGACTTTGTCCTGCCGAGCTATTTTGTGAATCTAAACCATTCTCAGATGAAGAACACACAAAATTTTATCAAAATCGGTCCAGTCGTTTAGGAGAAGTTCAGTGACATACGCACTCACAGAAGAATTATACATATATATAAAGAAAAGATCATAAGGATACACTTTATGAACGTCAAAACTACGGTTCCTACCACCGGTTCGGGAACTAGCCGTGCGAGGAAAACCGGCATAAGAAACTCGCACAGGGATATGAAATATGAATATATTTTCCATACTAATATTGCAAATGTGAAAATATGTCTGCCTGTTACCTCTTCACGCCCAAGCCGACAAACCAGTTTTGTCGTAATTTAGTATTGAGATACTTTAAGGCCCGGGAAAATACAGATACTTTTATTTTATTCTAAAATTTTTAAATGCCATACATGTCCAAAAGGTTCCTGGATCATGGATGTGTGTGTATTTAATTTGTGTATTATATAATATAATAAAAAATTTAATAATGTGTATTGTATAAAACTATTAAATATATTTCCGTTGTCTGGTACGTGTAACACAAGTCCCTCGGGTACTTAGCACGAGGCCAGATTGGCGTGGTGTGAAGCGTCCATAGATATTATTATTATTACAAAACTAATTAACCTATCACTATGTATTGCTTTAAAATCCGAGCTCACAATATTGTGTATAAAGAAAAAAACATCAGCTTTACTACATTTGATATCCGATATTAAGTCGCTCCGGAGAGATTTGTTTCTTCCACACTCTAAAAGCACATGGTACCACATATCGACCACATGGAATACAATCGGGCCAGTACTTTTGCCGATTAAGTTATTTAGAATGTGATTGACTCGAATTCTCAAACAAACAGTCAAATCTCTTTTTTTCAGTTTACACTGTTAAAAATAAAAACGCTAATGCATCCTAAAATTACAAAATCTTGTATTGTATTGGAATTTAAACATGCATTTTGTACGATGCAAGCATCGCACATTCCCGCGTCTGCGTAATTTACTAATTTAGGTGAATAATGTTGCAAATCATCATTTTTGTGTGTATAAAATCAGTGTCATATTCATATTATGTTGTTATTATATCATATCATAACAGATAATATCTTAGTAATTCATTATCAGATCATTGTATATTTTAGTGTAACCTTGGTGTATCAATAAACAGTTTTATCATTTAAAAAGCTGTTTC
>JAOTAV010046581.1:0-16981 GCA_026546445.1 Cyclargus thomasi
ATGCCTTCCAAAGGTCCGGGATTTAATTGCCCGTGAGCAAGGAATGCTTTACACAAACATAATAATAATAATAATAACATTTATTCAGCCACATACACATCACACCACATTAAAACAGTACAAAAATACTACAACACAAATATGTATATAAACTATAAAAAGCGAAACAGACAAACATGTCATTAATATTCTAGTACTATCTGTGCCCCGCGTTGGTACCCGCGAAAAAATTAGCCTATGTGTTATTCCATGCCAAATTTTGTCAAAGTCGCTCCAACCATTAAAGGTGGTTTAAGCGTGAAGAAGTTACAAATATACAAACGTACAAACTTTCGTATTTATAATATTAATAAGATAAAGATTTAAACATATTATTATTGCAATTAATACAATAACTCAAGTACACAATACGGATACTCATTGCCGTGAGAGAGCTATGCTTCGGCACGAATGGGCTGGCTCGACCAAAGGAATACCACGACCTCACAGAAAAACGGGGTTGTGCTGTGTTTCGTTCAGTGAGTGAATTTACCGGTGGCCCAACTTCCCTTATCCCTTATCCCTATTCCTTCATAAAAGCCGCAGTTGCGACTCTTCAGATGTCGCGAGTATCCATGGGCAACGGCAACTGCTTTCCATCAGGTAACCCGTCCGCTTGCCCTCTAAATATCATTAAATATACACTTATAAAGTATCTTCCGTACAACATGACATGTAACAAAGTTAACTACATTAAATATGCCTTTTTAAGAATGTATAAAGAGAATGCATTTAAAGGGGCCCACAAAGGTCCTTATGCATCAAGGATTAAATGTTTCTGACTGAGGAATGAGTAGCAAAGCGTGAGGAGTAAAGAGCGAGGAGTAAAAAGCGAGGAGTAACGAGTGAGGAAGGAGGCCACACTCTAGTGGTCCTTATGCTCTTTGTGGTCGGGACTGACGTAACCTGTAATAGGTTTGTTAAAGACCCATTGCCTGATGATTCCTTACCCGACTGCGCCAGAAAGAGGGTTATGTTCGAGAGTATATGTATATATAAAATTCTCGTGTCACAGTTTTCGTTGCCATACTCCTCCGAAAGGGCTTGACTTTTTGTGCTTATCCGGTATGTATGAGAATCGTCTAACATCTACTTTTCATCCCTCTAAATGTTAGGGGTAGTACCACACTAAACAACGTTTGCGAGGTCATTTAAATGGCGGATTTTGAAGCCAAAATTGTGAGGTTTCAAAATTTTTTTTCGTTATGTAGGTAGAGTAGGGTAATAAAATGAAAGACTTTAAATAGCCAATCTAAAATAAACATTACTTGATGTTTGCAATGGTTCCTGCAGTCGGGTTTTCTGTTTTTAGTTTTTTGAACATTTAGCTTGTTAACGAATTATAATTTTTATACATGTGTGAAATATTTCTGGAAATTTCGTCTGAGTCAGTTTTACCTTTTAAATGCGAGCCTTCGCAAATGTTTTCGCATTTATTTTATGGAACTGCAAGTGTAATTTTTGTTGAGTATTATCAGTTTTTCAACTTAGGGAAAATTAGCGAGTTTCATCAAAATAGGTTGATTTTGAGATTAGCCTTGGACATATAACGGATAACGGATAAGGCGTCACGTTAAACATAATTATTTTGGCTCGATAAAGTGACATGTATGACATAGACTTTTTCTTTCAAGTTTCATTTTGCTCCACTATAGAGCATCGACGACATGGACAACAGACCAATGTTGCTAAAATATAAAATCTATAGACTAGACCATTTTATCGGTCCAAAATTTCCTTTACAGCAGCGTGCGGTGGACAAACAGCCTAAATATCCAAAGAAACAAACTTATGCATTACTCCACAGCTTATAACATAAAATATCATCAATTCCGTTCTTCAGGCTTAGCATATATTAGTATATATTTCTACCCTTGTTGTTCCCGTCTCTGTAATCAGTGACAGACGGAAAGCCGCGTGAGATGTTAAGTGTCTCGCGGAAATCCGCCCGTAGCGGGACGTTGACGTCTGTATGTTTGTCACGATTTATTGTACTTATTCACCGGGAAGTACGATATATTACGGTTGCTAACGTACCAACTGGAACATTCTAAAATAAGATTTCCTCTGAAGATGCACGTTGTGACGGCGCGTAGCGGGACGGGTCGCATTTTTACATAGTCATAAAAAGTATGTGTAAAATACGGCCCACCGCGCTGCGACCTTTCATACTGTGTACGAAGTTGCTACATTATGATGTGCTGTTAATACAACGATAAAATATTCATTTTAAAAAGTACATTCTGTTATGGGATATAATTCATAATTATTGTAACCCGGAAAAATACGCAACGATATTCGCTCAAGATTGACGTTATGGTTCATTATACCTCTGTCAAATTTCTATACAAACCGCGATTATCAACAACAAAGTGACAACACAACACTTTGTTTACGATCGCGTTTTGTATAGAAATGACAATTTTTTTTGACGGAGGGTTAATGAACCATACCGCTAATCTCAGCGAATTCACAATAGTCATACTAATAATGTAAATTGTAATGTTTTAATGTTACTTGTGCACAATAAATTGTTAAGTAAATAAAAAAAATAATGTCATAAATGCGATACTTTATGATTGTGAGTTTGCTAGTTTGTGAGTGTGAGTTTGCTAGTTTGTGATTGTGAGTTTGCTAGTTTGTAAGTGTGTATATGCTTGTTACTTCTTCACGAACGAATTTGATAAAATTTGACATGGGGTTAAGTGATATCCCGGATGAGTACAACGGAGTACAACGGCTACATTTTTTCACTCAGCCTATCTGCCACGTGTTGTATTTCTGTCTCTTTTGTTATGCCTGCCGTCTGGAAGCTAATGCCGCTATGTATTGGTAGAAATTGAAAGAAAACTGACGGTCCTACGTCATTTCGTCAGGACATGTCAATTCCATGTAAGTTGTCTTCTTTATCAAATCACACACTACCACATTACTTAGATCCACAATCTGCATCTGTTTGAACTTCTCCGATTGTACAAAAGGTCCTTTTTGAGTTATCAAAAGCGCAGCATTTTTTTTTAAAGCTAGCTACTTCATAACGGCATATTAATTTTAATCCTTAAAGCTTTGTCTTCTAATTATGACGTCATCATAATGTGAAAATTTATTAAGTGGTTAACAGCATTAAAGCTTAAGGACGGTAGATGTAGCTGTAACCCGCTAGTAAAACCGCAGGGCACAGCTAGTTATGTCATGTAACGTTTACCTCGCAAGCCTCTTTCACTACTGGAAATGTAAGATGATTATATCTCCTTAATTGTGACGTTTATCACTAGAATAGTACTTACTGACCGAGTTCCTTAGTAATAGCTTAGTGCTAATTACAAGCTAGTATGTATGCAGCTAATATACGTTTGCTTAGAGACCTGAACTTGGTTTGTTCTGTTTAACAAGCTTCTGTTAAGCTGAGTTAGTAAGATCAAGTGTTCTAGAATTACTAATTAGTAGGTTATCTTGGTGTAATAAAAGCTATAATAATTTAATTGTGGTAAAGGTTTTGTCGCGATGCCTAAAGGAAGATCTTCCGAGCGAGCGAGACAGCATGCTCGGCCAGGGCCGAAGAACCTATAGCCGTCATTTCAGTCGTTCTATATGTTTGCCGTTCACCGTAACTTCGATAGCGCGATGCAGGATTGTTAGGCTAATTTTGGTTACACTTAACTGTAAAGGTAGCATAGTCATATCGCAGGTTCCTTTTCGTTTTATAGGACACTTACAATATTATAATAAACTTTAAAATATTATCGCTTATTTTTGTTGCTCCCTATAATTTGTACACAATTAATCCATAACAAAATAATGCCTCAAAACCTAATCTAATAATGATAAGTAAGCTTCGCGGAAAACGATGAGGGAATCATAAAAATCTCTCAAAGTAAAAGCGTTAACCATAAATTTTTTGCTCAAAATACGACGTTTTGAAATAACAAAAGTTTGTTACATCGTCATGTTGTCTGTACGTGACTCGCCTATGGATTCGACTGAGGCCTACATGCTCTGTGTACGTATTGCGATTTTAAAGAGACTTACGAGGACATTTTCAGAGATTCAGACGATAAAGTTGATTTAAAGTCGGGAATTTTGATATTTTTAATGGAAGAGAAAAGTTTAAGGACTCAATTGATAACAGACAGTAAAATCAGCATATTCAGCTTTTTGTTGGAGATTTGGTGCTACGCAGATTCTAAGTTTAGCACTTATTTTGCTACGGCAGTCTTCGATGAAATATCATATAGATTCACAGTTGCCATCTAAAAAGTGGTACCGACAAAACCGCGATAAGCTATAAGTTATAAGCTACCTGGCTCTTAGTCGCTTCGAGACCACGATTTTAACTTTTCGATTGTGAACTTTACCTTATTAAGTTAAGTTTTATTTTTTAAAACATTTGAATTTGATTAAGTTTTTTTTGTTTCAGATAGTCTTGGTGCCATTATTTTAATCAATTTTGAATGGATATGAGCATCTTATTAATATTTATCGTTGTATGCAGTAAATTAGGTGCTACGCAGTGGATAAGTTCCAGTGGATTATGTGTTACTTTGTAGATTAGGTCTCACGCAAAAATTTAGGTGGTAGTAGCCGGGGAGGAGACAGTGTTATTTTGGAGTACCTTGAGCGTCGTGAAAACCTAGTGCGTTTTGTACATTAGGTAAAATTAAAAAAATAATAATAAGGGTATTTTTTTCTTTGGAATAAGACGCTTAAGCGATATTAAGGCTATAAAAAAGAAATTTCTTTGAAAAAATTGTTTACACTGAACATTTACTATAGGCTTTAGACAGGCCTAAAGCATTCAGTTGAATGTAACATCAAATATGTGTAAAGCTTGGTTATAAAAAAATTAGGATTTGTTATTGTATGCTATTACAGGCTTACCTTACATTTAAATAATTAGTGCTTTATATGGGTGTGTTCTTTTGCGTATAACACTCCCTAACCTAACGGTTTCCACGACATTTCGGTACCTAAAAATAACTTTTTAAGAACCGATCTAAGTAAGAAATCTTTTTATTCCACGACAACTAGAGACATATAGAAATCCTACACAAGCTTAATCTGACGCGCTCGAATAAATACGAAATTCCCCTTTTGGGCTCCCCTACTATAGTATATTGGGCGCTACTCAGGCTCTACGTTGCACTGTAGTTGCGAACTGTATAGCGTACCATAGTATGAGTAGATGCTACAAAGGAAGCTCCACTCATACTGTTTGGGATCCTCCGATAAAAGTGGGCTATGGATATGATATGTGTATATTATAATGTGCATGAACAATAATTGTTAAGCGACTAGTCGTCGTGTCCGAGGAAGAGTGTGGCGCGGTGCCCACGCCGTGTCGCTCGGAGAAGAAGCGCAGGCCGACCTCCGAGCGCCCCGCTACGGCCGCGAATACTGTCGCGCTGTTGTTCCCGCTAAGACCGCGAACACATACTTTTCAGAACAAGGGACACTATACCAGAGTGAACGATCGGTGTCGTTTATTCAGACAGTGTGACAGTGATGGCGACTTCAGGAATTTCGATACCATGATTTTTTTATAAAATTAAGGTGCCACCGAGTCACTGATGCAAAGTAACTGCCGTCGCCTATAGATACTTGTAATATCAAAAGCTTTTTAAGTGCGTTGCGGGTCATTTGGAATAGGCTACCGAAACAGGGAACGAGAAAAGGAACAGGAAATGAGCTGTAAAAAGTTTGACCTCCAGGAACCTACCACATAAGACGAAACTCATTGCAACGCTATTTCAAACCAGTTTTCTGTGAGGCCGTATATTTCTCCGGTCCAATTGGCCCATTCGTACCGAAACATGACTCTCCCACGTCAAAAACTGGGACGTATATAACGTACCATCGCTTCATCCTACGGCGTATCCTCGTTATTGAAGGATTTTGAGAAACGGATGTAATTAGATTCAATTTAGCAGTTTTCTTAATCACGACCCCCTGGGGCGTTGCGAAGCCTCTGCCGCGATCCCCTGGGGCGTTGCGAAGCCTCTGCCGCGATCCCCTGGGGCGTTGCAAAGGCTCTGCCGCGACCCCTGGGGCGTTGCAAAGGCTCTGCCGCGACCCCTGGGGCGTTGCAAAGGCTCTGCCGCGATCCCCTGGGGCGTTGCAAAGGCTCTGCCGCGACCCCTGGGGCATTGCGAAGCGAAATTGACTTGATTTTGGTATTGACTTAGTTGAAAACATAGAGAGTAAAGCTGACAACAAACTGATCGGACACGAATGACGGACGCGGCTGACAGCATATACAAAAACGTGCGCGACTGACATCAGCGGACGTTTTTGTATGGGTGTCAAACGTGTCCGATCAGTTTTTGTTCAGCTTTGCATAGGCTACTTTTGGCCTAAGAAAAACAACAGGTTTAATCTTGGAGAGGATTCTTTGAAATATATATGGACTCCTATACTGATTTTCACTTTTTCTGAAGGGTTTCAAGGTCAACCAAAAAGTAAGATTTTGGACAAATGTATACCCTGGTTCCGATGGTGTCGTACAGATGATGTAGTTCTTGAATTCTTATAGACAGATTTTGGCTTTATCTAGACAACTTAAAGCAAATCATCATAATCATCACTATAATGATGTCATGCACCGTTACATTTTTAGCGTGTAATTGGTATTTCCCATGGTCTTTTACATCAAAACGAGTGTTTAAGATTTTCTCCGTCTGTTTTTCAAATTAAAATACAATTAACGTTTTAAAGATTTTGTTAGGATTCTGTACCCTGTTTTCGAAAGTGGTTAAAAGTCAGCACCAGCTACCAAGAAATTGTAAAAGCTGGTACGGACTTCAAAGCTATAAAGATTGCTTATTGTTAATGTTGAGGCTTACGCCGTTTGTCCACCAACACCGTCAACCGAGAACGAGATGATTTCGGCCCGATAAAATACAACTTTATGATCCAGACTATAAGTTTCATTACTGAGACTGTATAGAGGCACAAATGTTTTTATATATCTTACATGTAGTATAAGCAAAATTTTAAAATTACAAATTTCATTACAGGATTAAGAATTTTTCCGGATAAAATATTTTAAAAGCACAGCAACAAATAGAAGGCAATCGCAGTGGAATTACTGGCATATTTTCACACCACAATCCTCATATCTCCATACCTCATACCGCAGTAGCGTTTATAATCCGAATGTGCGGCACAAATCACACACCTTATTACAACGTGATACGGGCTAATTTGCAATGTTCGCGTACTGCAGCATCTGTTTTGCGAGTTTTCAAATTTATTAATGCGAAAGGAACTAAGTAAGCTTTGGTTCGTTGATTTATAATACTTTTCTCGTAGGAGTTTGTTGTAAAATAATTCATGGCGACAAACTCATGGAAAACCCGTAATGGCTAATGTATCATGTTTACTGTTGCTTTTTGTATACGGTGACTTCATGTAGCGATGCAGACGCGATGTCACGTGCTTGCATCGATACAGTTGCTAATCGTCTGCCCGCAAGCCGTGTTCAAGCCTCAAGGAGCGATACAAACTACCCCAGTCGCCACCGACTGACTTCCCACCACTGTCGATGGTAAATCCAACCTACAAAAAGTACGAAGTCTTGATGGACGGAAATTACATAATAATCTATTATATAAAAAGAAGTCGGGTTTTCCTTCCTGACAATATAACTCCAGAACGCACAAACCGATTTCCACGGTTTTGCATTCGTTGGAAAGGGGAGATCTTGAGGTTTGTAGCAAAATAAATCATGAAAATTTTCAAGAGAAAAGAAGTTAGTCGTCATAGACGACACACATTTTTATTACTATAAAAACCTAACCCACGTATACAGTGGGAGCTGACCCTTTTTTATGATTTCCGAACCTAATGGGAAAAAACAGGACCCTATCACTAGGACTTCGATGTTTGTCTGTCTGTCTCCAGGTTGTATAAATTACTATTGTCGCTTTAACAACATGTGTATTTCTATTGTCGCTTTAACAACAAATACTAAAATCAAAATAAGTTAAATGTTTAAGGGGGTTTATATATTAAAAAGACAGTAGGATAAACAATAACTTCAAGCTCTAAATATATTATGCAACCGTAAAAAAGGTAATACGTAATATCTATAAAACATTGTGTGAAAATAAAAGATGGCGTGCGACGGTTTCCCGCCGGGGCCTCCCAGCACCATCTGCGGAGTAATTAATACAATATTATTTTACCCTTAAATAGCCTCTGTTGCCCACGACATTAGAGCCATTTTAATATAAGATAGTAACAATAACTTAAGACCTGCAGCTAATTAAGTGACATAATTTGTTGATCATATTTTCCGGAGGATAATAAAAGGTTTCATTTTATTGTCTTAAATGTTATTCCAAGTTTAATTGTTTTCTTGAAAGAATGAACTATGATTGTAGTGACAAACTTTATTATAAAGAGGTTGAAACATAAAAATTGAAAACAGAATTATTAGTTATTACTGTGATAATGTTCTATACGATTAAGAGACAAACGAGCAAACGGATCAAGTGATGGGAAGTTACAACTGTGGTTGCCTCATAAACGCAAGTGCGTTGTCGAATTTTATCAAACTAATAAATTTGTAATGGCATTACTTGAATATATTAAGTTTTAATATATTAAAATGACCAATGTGTCAAATGTGCATTCGATAAAAGGGTAGTGAAAATTTGTCTCGACAATTTCGTAGTTCGGCAGCAAGTATTGGAATTTGTCAAACCATGCCTAATAATAAAAGCACAAGAGCTGTACATCTTAGCAAACCTATTTTGGTTGTTAATTGAAAAAAGTTGAGTCTAGTAATCCGTCCAGCTGCAATGCGGTGTCGGAAACACGCTTATTCTGCTCAAAGCGATAACAGAGCCTGCCGGCCAGACAAGTGGCATACTCTTCGAACTTTTTTTATGAGTCAGCATATCATAACGCTTGATTGGCATAAAAAATAACCGGCCAAGTGCGAGTTGGACTCGCGCAAAGGGTTCCGTACCAGTACAAAGCTAAAAATCGGGAAAACGTATTTCTGAAAGTTTGAAATTAATGAAAAAGTGGTAAATTTAAAAAATAATCATAAAACGAGGCGACAAAATCGCACCTCGCACAAGTAGGTGCTCTAGTTACTCCACCACGCCGCTGATGAAAAGCGCGTCGAATTTATCGATCTATTACTAAGTAATCGAAATAGTTAAAAACGTATTTGTTCTGTACGAGCCACCTTGAAATATTTAATTGATATTGGTTTTAGTATTTGTTGTTATAGCGGCAACAGAGATACATATTCTGTGGAAATTTCAACTCTCTAGCTATTACCGTTCTAGAGATACACCCTGGAGACAGACAGATGGACAGACTTCAAAGCCTAAGTAATAGAATCCTGTTTACCCTTTAGATAAGAAACCTTTAAAACGTTGGCGCTTACGAGAATCGTCTGCCACTTGTATAGGGGTCAAACAATTTTCGTTGCGCAATTCATTAGAAAAATATTAAAGAATAGAATAGCTAGGATAAATAGGTGAAACATAAAATAAACTACATTTGGAAATTAATATATATTATCAAAACCCGTCCATTCATTTAGAAGGAGTTCAGTGACAAACACACGCACAAAATAAATATTTATTTATTATGTTAAGATGTAAAAGGATTTTTGAAATTTAGTTCAAGTGTAGTTAGCCGATTTAGATTTTAGGAAACTTTTAATTTCTGTTAAATTCTTCCATGATGTCAAACGGGTATAATAATTTTATATCCTAACACCATGCAAGCAAATCTCCGTCGAAAGCTAGTATAAATATAAAAAAGAAAATCATACAAGAAATATTAATATTAAATACTGTGTCTTTTGTTACCCGAACGCGGCGTCGTCCTGATATAACTCTGCTGGGACGAACAAGAAAGGATACGTCATTTTATCTACCAGCAGCAGAATACAGCTCTTTGTGTTATATTCTTCAGCGTTGATAATACCAGTAATATGGCAGCTGATTCAGTTTTAGTTTTGTTTCTATTTTATAGTATAACTATTGTAAAAAAAAGTTTATACTTTAAAATGGGATTTTGAAATATTATAGAGAAACGCGAATATTAGTTCTTTTTAATGATATTTAGGGGCAAGTGAGCAGACGAGTTACGTGATGGAAAGCAACTGGCGTCGCCCATGGACACTCGCGACATCCGAAGAGTCACAAGAGCGTTGCCGGCCTCTATGAGAGAATAGGGAATGGGATAAGGGATTAGTGAGTTTACCGGTGATAAGATATCTTTGAGAGTATGTATTTAATATATCGTTACATGAATGTTGAACTTTTTATCACTTGTTTATAATAGTTTTACTGAAATCGGTTAAGCTCTTATCGTATTTTATAAAATAACAATGGCCCCGACACTCCCCAACCGTGTGCATAAAGCTCAAGGTATGGGTGACCAGCCTTATTTTTAGTAATATCACCAGGTCTCAAAAATCTACTAAACTCTGAGTAAGGGTATAAAATCATTAAAATTGTGTCGCGAAATGAAGTGGCGCACTGTGCGTGTCGCGTTAGTGCGGTCTATTTCATTGGATCAAAGCGATACGAACACGGCATTACACCGAAGTAGCTGCCAGAATCAGCTGGCGGTGCATTCAGCGGGATTTGCGAGTAAGCCACCGCTCACCCAGTTCTGTTGCCAGACTCCGCTAACTAACGCGACATTTATTAAAAAGTCTCCGTCGCATCCGGCAAAATTGCCCTTTAACCATACCGTTGTAGATGCGTAGGGTGTCAAATGTTTTCGCTTTAACTGCTGAACCGAATTCGACGAAAGATGATTTTGTTGATAGCAGTGGCGTAGTGAGAGTAACGGCCGGCCGGGGCGGAGGACGATTTTACCGGCTACCTTTAATTAGGTTTTTCATAATAAAATTGTACAATTTTTTACAAATATTAAGATTATTTTAATTCACGCGGTGGTTATTCGTGTGATTTTTTTCATATACTTTTTAAAAGATTTTTCTGCCAGTCCAGATTACATAATTATTGTGTTACATTACAGATTAGAAGCAGAAAAATAATAGCTTGAATAAAAATTGCAGCATATTCTGTGCTATAAAGGGGCACAGAATGGCTTCAAATTTATAGTTTTATTAGAAATGTGAAATGATCAAATGCTTAGAAATTTTTATAATATTATGTAAAACTGCTGCCCCCCTGCCACCTCACGCTACGACACTGGGTAGTAGAGATTGATTGGGTAGAAGATACTTTTTATAACATTAACATGCACGGTCTCTACACGATGGGTCCTCTTCATAATCGGCGTGTACAACATATGACACCGGAGCACTATTGTGTAGAGAGCGTACTCGCATCTGCTCGCCCATCATCGTCTATATTTACTTTCCATCAGTGAGTTGACAGGGTACTACGAACGATTGTGTGGCAGTTTTTTTATGATATTTAGGGATCAAGCGAGGTTACCTAATGGAAAGCTACTGCCGTCGCCCATGGACGTAACATCCGAGAGTCGGATGATCATCTGATCCAAGGTCGCAAGTGCGTTGCCTGCCTTTTTATGAGGGAATAGGAAACGGGAATAGAATTAGGAATGTTGGGCCACCGGTAAACTCCCTGAATGAACACAGCACAACGCCGTTTCACGCCAGTTTTGTTGTGAGGCCGTGGTATTACTTCGGTCGAACCGGCCCATTCGTGCCGAAGCATGGCTCTCCCACGGCACGGTTTGCCAATTAACGATCAACGAGGTATGTAGAGCCTGCTTTACGCTAAATAAATTGTTATAAATTATTATTTTAAAAAAATATTACTAAACTAAATTATTGTGTTAAAAATTATTATAAATTGTTACACTAAATAAATAAAACTTGTTGCCAAAGCTGATAAAGAAATAACTTGACATATACTATCGTTGTATTTTAAAAACTTAACCCTCCCACCGCAGTCGGGCTTTCGACGACATGATTTAAACCTCGGAGTAGCTTAGGTGAAACTTCTAAAAGTTTTAAAATTCACTAAAAACTTGTAAAACGTTATAAAAAGTGTTAAAACATCGCAGCATGAGTGAATCGTGCTCCAGTTTTCTAGTCCTCATTCCTCAAGATTTTTCTTTTGAGTATAAAATTATAGCAATTTCTCTGAAAATACCCTCGTTCGGGCGTTTCGCACTAAAACTACAGCAAAATCCGTCAGCTTTGTAACTTTCGTCGTATCGTTTAGTGGCAGGGGTATTTGCTATTTATTAGATAGGTTGTTTGTTGTTATTGCTTTCAAACAAATAATCAATTTAAAAAATCAGAATCTTGAAATAAAAAATTGAATTTTAAGTCTCGTAAGATAAAGAGAACAGCTGAATCAATTTGACTAAAAAGAAGTGATACAAAGTTCAACAGTTCATGTACTAATTTATTCAATACATACTTTCATATGTAACATAACTTGAATAATAATTATATACTAGTTCAAGTAGGCTTTAAAAAAAAACCAACACCATTCTCTAGCATAATAAGTGATAAGGTAGAGTGACCAATTATGCGCCATTGGGTACATATTCATGTTTTCGTACCTAGTGCCGCTGGTAGGCCACGGAGATATTTTAATTAGTTTTTATTTCTTTTTAATTTATTTTTTACTTCATGTACTAACATAGTTGTGTATCAAAGTAATAATATTAATAATTGTATGTACCAACACATTATGAACTTCGGTCTGAAAAAAACATTTTATTTATTTATTTATTTATAGTTCATATATGAGAGAGCCATTAGCCATACGAATTTCTGATGAGTGACGTAGCGTGGGTATCGGTTGCCCGGGTCGGAGGACAATTTTGCCGCCCGACTTTTCAATTGGATTGTACATTTCTTTACAAACAATAAGAGCGATTTTAATTCAAGCGGATATTATTCGTGGGATTTTTTTTTCATATAATTTTTTGGAATTTTTTTCTGCCAGTGCAGATACTCACATATTATTATTCGATGTGTTACATGCTAGCAGCTAAGTAACGAAAAATAATCGCGCGAATAAAAATCTCGGACACGATTTAATTTTAAAGAATTTTTCGACATAAGTAATGAAAATATATACCGTGCTTTTTAATGGCTCAGAATTAATAGTTGTGTTAGAAATATGAAATTGTCAAATATTTTATTATTTTCTGTGAAATTTTGCCGACCCCTAAAATATGCCGCCGCTGGGGGGCCGCTCCCCCTGCCCCACCACGCTACGCGACTGCTGATGAAAGGCACGCATTAAACATTGATTTGTAACATCTTGTATACACTATATTAATGCGACTTCACCCGTAGTTGCGCACATTTTTTAGGTACCCTTAACTGATCTCCAGCTTCCCGATTTGGGGTGGGAATGTTGCCCTGTGTGCCCCAGTGGTCTTAGCCATACAAATCATAAAAACTCATACACTATCATTCGGCACATACAATATCTTACGTTAGTTTTCATCATCATACAGACTAAGTTCCGAAAGCTGGCAATCCATGACAGTGTGCCTCATGCAGTCGTAGTCATTTTTAGGCATACTAATACCTGTGTCTATTACACTGATACTGATGGTGACACTGTAGCCAGTTTTATCAAAATATCCTTAGAGGCGTCAACCGATCATATAAAAGAACGGAACACTAAAATGGCTATCAAAGGCAGAAATCTTTAAGTCATTGGTTAAATAACGAGTTCGTAGTCTCCGAAGGTAGACAAAAAAAATCAGCACTGGATTGGATTATAGATATAATGTGAACCAGCCATTAATTAGAAGCACTTCATCGATATATAAGTTGATACTTTAATTCTAGTCTGTCGACATCGTCGTTAATCCAAGAACTGCCCCTTCCTACGAACTCATTCCCTTTAAGAATATCGTAAGTAAAAATTCGAAAAGAGCACATCGTAATTTATAAAAATTACCAATATCCAAGACTTCCCGTAAAACCTTCTAGCTGTAACTAGCAAATGATCGGGCTACTCCGTCTATGTGTGCGATACGCGCATCCGTCTCCGTGCAATTTGTATGGAGGCAGATTTTTTCACTGAGAGCCGGCACGCTGCGGCGCGGCAGTCATGCTACCTCGTTTAGCATTATATTTGTTTATCGATACACGGCCCGCTCGGGACTAGCGAATTATAATGCTATCCTATCTCACTATTTTCAGTTATGAATAATAAAATATTAGGTCTCAGCCTTTGTTTTATAAACATGTACAGGATACAGACACAGGATACAACAAGATACAGGTACCTCTAAATATATGAAACTCAAAACTGACTGAAAGACAAAGTAGTCTACAAATTGTTACAACCGTAGCTTAGTATGCACAATCAGTGGCGTAACTATACCGTTAGGGGCCCGTATCAAATTCTTTTTCGTTCCACTTTGTCAAACCAATACAAAAACACGTCAAGCGGTTTTTGTAAAAAATAATCGCTTGCTACTTGTCTAGGAGGGCTGACTGGGGGCCCCCTCCGGCTGGGGGTTCGTGGCATTTTGCTGGCTTGTAGTTACGCCACTGTGCACAATATTCCTAATAAGCATTTTCCACTGTTTCTTTGTAGCATTTTTAGTCATCGCGATTATTTTCTATATTTTATTCAGTTCAGTTAGAATCCGGGAGCCGTCGCGATCAGTGCCTAGTGTAGCACATAGTTAATGTGTGGGGAGTCACTAATAAAGTATAAAGTGGTGTAAGTAAACTTTGTGGTTTTTTTTTAAACTCAGACAAGGGTTGCTGCAAAACAAAACGCATAGCCTAACTGACTGGGCGCGGATCAGGGCTAAAATTTGGCAATCGGATAGATGTTACGATGTAGTCGTTTGCTGAGAAAGTATTATAATGTATTGGTACTATGAGGGAAATTGAAAGAGAGCCAGTTGACGTACCTACATCATTTGGTCGGAATATATCAACTCCATGTAAGTCGTGATCAGTCTGCTGGTTCGTAAGTCGTAACATAACGCGACCAATTTACTTAGACCCGCAATCTTGTTCTGATTCAACATCCCTGATTGTGGAGGTACAATCAGGAAAGCTGAATCAGAACAAGATGAAGAGGAAAGAATAGGGGTTGTTATGTGGTAAGTTTGTATGTAAATTACTTTTTAAAGGCGAGTGTTACGATGGGATGCACCGCAAAGGAAGATCTGCCGGCCGGGTGAGATGGTTTGCTTAGCCGGGACCGAAGCCCCGTTGACGTCATTACAGTCGTTCTATATAAGTTCACCGTTCGCCGGAACTTCGATAGCGCGATGCAGGATTGTTAGGTTAATTGTGGGTACCGCCACACGAGCAAAGCTGCCGGCAAAGAACTACCAGAGCATTTGAATGTGCGTTTAGTACTATAAGCTCTTAGTGCCGTACTCAGAGTTTTTTTTTTCTAATTTTGTTTTTTCTTTTCTTTTACTTTTATTTCTCTTCGTTACTTTGGCTTTATTTAAGGCTTAAGATTATCGTAAATATGTTATCTACTTGCTGCTAAGGAACCCCTTTATGCGCAAGTCCAACTTGCACTTCGCCGCTTTTTAGGGTTCCGTACCCAAAGGGTAAAAACGGGATCCCATTACAAAGATTTCGATCTCCGTCCGTCTGTGACTCCAGGCTGTATCGCAAGAACGCTAATAGCTACAGAGTTGAAGTTTTTACAGAATATTATGTATTTCTGTTGCCGTTATAACAGCAAATACAATAAATATAATGTTTAAAAGGGGCTCTCATACAACCAACGTGTTTTGTGCCAGTTTTATTTTTTGATACTAGATGGCGCTGCAGTACCTTTACATCGCGCTATAGCTAACATGGCTGATGGATTGATAAGTTTTCAACTTTCGGAACAGGTGGATTGGTCCTTACTAATACGGAGCCCTACGTGCGCGAGTCCAACTCGCGCTTGGCGGGTTTTTTATCTTTGGTAAAACTGCAAAGCCAACTTGAATAAAATACCACTTTTATGTACGGTTTTCGTGCGATAAAAACGCGGACATCGCTACAGTGATTAATCTTCCTAATAGGCTCAAGGAAGTCTCCAAATCGCAATATAGGGGTTAGCCCCAGAATTGGCCCTTGGGGGGTGCTGAGGGTTTATCGGCAGGGCATCACAAATGAATACAAATGATACCCCCACGGGACGAAATAAACCGGTAAATCAATTTGAAATCCGGTTAAAAGTGTGTAATGCCATTAGCTCACGGCTTCATACTCACCTAAGATACAAGTTCTTATTGAACACCTTGTGGATCTCCATATAATTTATTAAGTGTGTATGCTAAGCTTTCAAACCGTAGTTTTTATTTTGATGAAATCTTAGAGCGTCAGTGGCCTAGTGGTAAGACCTTTGGTTCGCACTCGAGAGGGTGCAGGTTCAAATCCGGGTGGAGGCGTGTACCAAGGAGTCATTTTCCGATCTCAAATACATAATACTGATGCTCACTGCAGGTCACATCATGAGGTAGGCCGGTTTGACCGGCGTGATACCACAGCCTTACAGAAATCTGACGTGAAACGGCGTTATGCTGTGTTTTGTTCAGTGAGCGAGTTTACCGGTGGCCCAACTTCCCTAATTTCTATTCCCATTCCCTATTTCGTAATAAAAACGCCGGTAATGCACTTGTGACTCTTCGGATGTCACGAGTGTACATGGGCGACGACAGTTGCTACCATCAGGTTACCCGTCTGCTCGCTTGCCCATTAAATATTATATAAAAAAGGAGTTGTCACAGACGATGACAAACATTTTGGACAAAATTTTTGGAACCTCACAATTTTGACTTCAGAATCCGCCATTTTGATTTTTTGAATTTCTAATATACCCACACTTGCGCTATCAAAACGAATCCATCGATATATGTTATTCGTTACTCATACGTAAAATCTATAGAGCCAAACAATTATACATACATACATACATACATACATACATACATACATACATACATACATACATACATACATACATAC
>JAOTAV010046592.1:0-16979 GCA_026546445.1 Cyclargus thomasi
TATATAATATTTCTTGTTTATAGTTTACATTTTGTATTAAATTATTATAATCAGCACATAGTGTTGGTTTAATTCTAAAAACAACCTTAACAGATTTACTTACACTATACATTTTAAATATTTTTGTGTTAATTTTCTCAAAATCTATATCACATACATCATCATCATGATGTTATTTACAGTTGTATATTTTCAATGTCATTCTATAGTAATTTTAATATTTATTAATTAGACTTGTAATAGTAACCATTTTTACCAGGAGTTGCCGATGGTGTGGGAGGATGGCGTGCATATGGCATTGACCCGGGAGAGTTTTCTTCGTATCTCATGAGGACCTGTGAGAGACTAGTGCAAATGGGTCATTTCAAAATGTCAGAGCCGGGAGATCTCCTTGCCAAGTCATACTATGAGTTACTAGAACACAAAAAACCAATACTTGGTAAGTTCTGATGCACCTACTTATGTTAGATGTTTTTATCTTTAAGGGTTTTTTCATATTCACAAGTTTGCTTTACTTTAAATTTTTGCATCTATTACAATATTTGATTAAAATGCAAGTATTTTTTCATTTTACAAAATATTTTTTTGCACTTTATATGGCTTTGGAAAAGTACATACACTTACTTCCATTTCTCCAGCTGTTATTACTTCATCAACAATGTTGATAAATTTGTTTACAGGAAGCAGCACAGCGTGCGTCATGATCTTAGATCGCACTGAGAGTGTGATGAGAGCTGCGAATATTGGTGACAGTGGGTACATGGTGGTGCGTGGTACAAGGGTGGTGCACCGCTCCCATGAGCAGCAGCATTACTTCAACACACCCTTCCAGCTGAGTCTGCCCCCTCCTGGACATGACAGAAATGTCCTCAGTGACAGGTATGTTGGTGTTGTAATTTGTAAACCTTTAAAGGAGAAAAGTAAGAGGCAACAATACATTCTCATAAACTTGTTTTGAGTTTATGAAAATGAGTCATGTCTTACAAAGTAAGTTAGTAGTGTAACTTTATAATTATGATTTTTAGGAAAACACCATACACATTATTTATTTAATGTTGAATAATTTCTGAAAGTTGTTATAGGTTATAATAAAATTTAAGGATATTTCCCCTACACTTAGAATAAGTTTTGATGATGAAACCTAACATTAGTCTCATGATGAGTCTGGTCTAAAAGCATGAAAAATTAACAAACTAATTTTTTTATCTTCTTGACACTTTAACCTTGAATTGATCTGGGACTGATAAGTCATTGTTAAATTATCTATATCAAAATAATTTTGTTAGGTCCAAACTCCAAGTCATGTTTTTAGAACATACAACTCTTTGTAGCTCCAACCAGTATGTATATTCATGACAGCTTTATGTGATGTAACTAATTATTATTAATGATTGCAAAAAGGGAACAGTTTAGATAAGCCTTTATTATATATACTGTTGTGATTCATTTTCATTACGTTCTTTTACTCATTTAATTTATCAAATTAAAAAGTAATTGTTCTTATTTTTTTCCTAGCTGATGAGAGTCATTAAAATTTTCTTTAATATGTATTGTGTTTTTCCCTGCAACTTGACAAACAAGGATAAGTTAATTTTTAACAATAATACAATTACAATCATAAGCAATAGTCCAAAATGTAAAGAACCCTTAAAGATATGTCTTGTCTATATGTCTGTCTTTATGTCACAGCCAATTTCTTCCGAAACAAATTTCTGTTTATCAAATAAATAAAAATACAAAATATATTTGTTTAAGTCTTGTCAGACTTTCCTTTAGTAGTCTCAGTACCTATGACGCGGCCACTTTTTTCCGAAACAAATTTTTTTTAGCAAATAAATAAAAATACAAATATTTATTTAAGTATGGCGATTTATTATCAAAGTCTAAATCAACATATATTTCGCTGATAGCTGTTTTTCTCAATAACATAATTATCAGTAAAGAAGACATCGCATAGAGGTCAAATGAATATAGATAGGTAATCTTATAGTCGTTTGCTTCAAGGATTTTGTAAGAATTAATTACGGTGAAGTTCTTTATTATCCTAAAAAAACCTATTCTCTATATTTTAATAAAAAGAAATTTAAGTTCATAAATCTTTTTAGGGTTGCATGCCCAAAGCTTAACAACGAGACCCTATTAATAAGACTTCGACGTCACTACGCCCGTCCGTCTGCCTCTAAGAGCTGTACCTCAAGAACGGTATATTTGCTGGAGTTAAAATTTTCATAAATTATGTATTCCCGTTGCCGCTAAAACAACAGATACTAAACATTACATGATTTAATACACGTTTACAATGATTGGTAAACTCTCGTTGTGTAAACATAATTAGGATTACAAATCCGGCAGACGCCACATATCTCACATACATTATAATATTATTATGTATGAGATTTAAAACGGTGCTTAATGAAAGCAGTCACACATCATACATAAAAGACTATGATATTTTTATTTATCTTTTGCCAGCTATGGAAACAAAGAAATTAATTACGATCTTTGATACGATAAGTTTTCGAACAAAACTATTTGAAATTGATAAGTTTCGGCCAGATTTAATTGTGGCATAAGATTGATAGCATATTTATGTCCACTGTTCTACTTCTGTCGGTATAAATAGATCGATAGCGATTTAACAATATAGCAAGCGAACCTTGAAGTGCTATTAGGTATAAATAACACTTAATCTTCGTTGTCGCCTTGGCGTTTTGCATTTGATGGCTTGTTGAAAGACGATCCTCTAGAAGTAACTATAACTTCTCTTAAACCATATTCGAATAGGATTTGAGTAGGTTTGAGTTTTTTTAATTTGATTCCCCGTTGCAATACAAAACTTAAAGTCAATATCATAAACTAATCAAATCGCACCTTTAGTCATAAAAATAAGTAACTTAAATCACCTGTTGTGGGAAATTTTCACTAAGGTTCGACAGCTTTAAATACAATTTCCCACCACGGGTCACGGCTGGTTTCGAGAATGTGCGGCATATGTAATACACGGCGATAAAATATTATAATATTATAATGATCAAAACCGCTGGGAAGATTATTTAATGAGATACAAAGCTAAACTTCTAATAAAAAAGCTGATAAAATAATGATCTTCAAGTCAATTAAGGAGTTAGTTGAACCCTGCAAAAAGGAAGGCTAAGAAGGATACTATTTGGTATTTTTTTACTTGTGTTGCATCTGATGCCTTGCTGAAAGACATCAAATGCAAAAAGAGTTGGTTTATCATTGGTAAGGTCCTCCACGAACATTATCTTGTATGAAGGGACACAGTTAAATACATCGTGAAATGCGATAACTGATAAGATAGTCGAGAAGAGTATGATCTTAAAGGCGGTTAATACTTCCTTTTATACATTGTGTGCCAATAACATAAGAGACAGAAATATTTATAAGGGGTCATAAATATCTGGCTATTAAATTTCTTCATCGCTGCTGGTCGTTCTTACCTCTATGGAGTATGGGGGATATGGAGGTTTTAGCTCTTATAGAATGACGCAAGTCCGGCTGTAGCTCTATGAAACAGTCTAGGCAGTATTAACTGCCTAATAAGTGTAAAACGACCATTTTTGACGATATTGAGGTATATTCATATTATACATCATTCGATAAAGCTTATTTAGGGTTCTGTGCCCAAAGATTAAAAACGGGAAATTTTTAACATAATTTATATTAATTTAACATAATATTTTCAAGGTGGACTCTCATACAAAAACGCAATATTTCCTATGTTTACTCTAATATAGTACGGAACCCTTCGTGCGCGAGTCAAAAGTTCGAGTTGCACTTAGCCGATTTTTTCTGATTAAAATGATGTTTATAACAAAATATCGTTGAAAGTGGTCGTTAGTACATTTTGCCTTTCCAGCGTCGATATGAACTCTACTATAGAGTCTACCTCATCAATACAATATCATATTGCAGTATAGTTTTCAACAAAGCAATAAGTAAACATAATGTATGAACATGTGCGCTAGAAGTGGTATATTTTTAGCACGGCGTTGAACGGATAATTTAGAATTTCCACCGGTCATGAGACCATGGCATAAGGCATGGTCATGCGCTCATTCCGTTGTATTTCTGAAAGCTCTAATATTAGATTTTTTAGTACACTGGATGCTTGCCAAACCCTAATAAACATAACAAAATGCAAAACCAAAATAAACGATTGTGTTGCAAAAACGCTGATTTTTAATTGAGGTTAACTGTTTCTTCTTTCTGAGTTTCAATATCCAATCCTGTGTGATCCTCAGTCGTTTCAAACTTCGCCTAAGGATTAATATGACTTATGTTGTTATTTAATATTATGTTATGTTAGTTAACTTTTTTATAATGATAAAACTTGACTATGAGCTCATTATTATAGTTATTATGCAGGACACTTTTCTATTTTAATGGAATGTTAATTGCGAACAAGTAATAAAAGTTTTAAAGCAATTAGAACGAGCTTCGAGTTAATCATTGTATTTGCCCGTATAACCATAAAATTCAAGACTCTACGCCTATATTCACATGCCAATGCGATAAGGAATGCTGTAGGTGTGCTACAAAAACGTTAAAATTAAATTTTCTTCATCTTTAATTTTGAAATACATTTTTAAAATATGTTTATGTCACCGTAATGTCTAGTTTACAAGTATTAAGTAGATAAGTAGTTAACTAAATTTTAACTTAACTTTTTCAAGTGACTAAACATGCCACTTGCTACAAAATGTTGCGTTTACATGCAGCTAATAACTTAAAATTTAGTTACCTCCTTATCAACTTAATACGTGTAAACAAGTATAAGAGCTCATAAGACAAAAAACTATCATTAGGTATGTGCAAAATTCTTGTGCACCTATAGTTTTTTGGACAGAAGGTGTATATTCTAAAGTGTATATTCTATAGGTGTTTTTCGTAATACAAACAAATAGAATGTATACTTTATTACATTTATTTGTGACGCGAAAACCTCAAAAAACGAGTAAAGCGTGTTAAGTAGTAAACTAACAGACACACTATAATATTAGTATGGATTGAGATTAGGGGTTCCTTCCTTAACCCTTCACCCAGTAAAGTTTTCTACCGTTATCGCTAACGGAGTCTGGCACATGACCTGCTTGTGTACTGCTGTCAACTCACCTTATCTACAACGAAAAGAATCCAGTTCACAACTTTTCTGGTTTCACATCTTTGTTTAATTTGCAAGTAGTCGGCGACGTATAGATTAGCCATAAACTTCTTCATAATCGCCAAATACAAACAATGACACGCGAGCACGATCGTGTAGAGGGTATAATCGCTATATCCTTATAAATGATCGCCTTTGATCAACTTGTTGACAAAGTACTACGAATTTTACAAAAGAATATGGATGTTTGCACGATGATCGCGCCGATAATAACGATCAATTATCATCGCCCATATGACATCTAGTGCGTGCTTTATAGAAAGAATCATTGAGATAGAGTTGCTGTAACAATGTTATCGACAGCGCTACCACTCGCAGAACATTGGTTGAGAATCACTCAGACCGATAATAAAACGTACATATACATTATACGTCTTTCATTTGCCAATGTCTGCATATGTTGCGCTTCGTTTTCAATTATTTCAGGCTTCCAAAAGCATAATTGACTAGAGAAATTATAATTTTGGTAACCCCGATTTCTCCACATATTCTGTATGTGTGAGTGTGTGAATAGTAATGTAACAGTCACGCAGCGACGTTAGTGGTAATTTCGCTAAGTGCCGTTGTATTGTGTTATTGTCAAATGTACACTCCCATGACTAATGCTGTTCATTGAATGCTCTGCACGTAAATATCCGCCCTACGAGGTTATAATATAACTTATATCAATGCTGCGCGCGGCTTCTTCGGTACTCGTTACCCGCAGGAACCGTACATTTTCCTGCTATAAAAAGTTGCGGCGAGGCTACTACTATCATTAGTTATCTAATCCCTCCAGCATCAGCAATTCCATGCAAATAATTGTTAGCTCGTGATTTTTGTTTTAATCTTATTACTTAATATATTAAATTCTTGTGTGCGTGTTTGTCACTGTCCTCTAAATGACTGGACCGATTTAAATTTTTTTTTGTGGACTTTATGGGACTTGCGAAGGGTTTAGATTCACAAAACCAAGGCCCGGCCGGTAGGTCGTTTATCAGGTTCACTAGCAATATATAAGTATTGATATTATATATTCTAAAATTCATTAACTGAATTTAATTGCACTAATTAACATGACTTATTAGCTATGTCTAGTCTTCACGTATAGATAACATGACAATATCATCAGAGGACACGAGGTTTAGCACGTGGATAATATTATAATCTCAAGTGCTAGTAGATCTACACCGAGGTAACCGATTGCATTTTAAGTTACTACATAACACTCGAGGAATTCATAAAATATGATATAAAAGTATTGTGATTAAGATATAAGAGTATAGTGATTTATTTCTAAGAGAGCCAGCTAACAACCAACGTCAATTGATCGGAATATGTTAATTTCGTGTAAGTCGTATTCTATCGCCTGAGTTTGACAGAACGCGACAAAATTACTTAGATCCACGATCTGTATCTCTTTCAACTTCTCTGATTGTACAATGGACACGCTTATTTCTTATGCATAATTATTAGCAAGAGCATATATTATAGTGCACGTAATGCGAGTCGAGTAAAGTGGACTCAGATTTCAAGCAAGTTCCTTTAAAAAAATAGTTCAGTTGCAAGTTGCAATAAATAAAAGCAAAAGGTTACAGACATTGTTTTTTTTTTAATTCTAGGCCCGAGTCAGCGGAGACGGCAGAGTTCCGCGTAGAGTGCGGAGACGTGATCCTCGTGGCGACGGACGGCGTGTTCGACAACGTGCCCGAGACAGTGCTCGTCGCTGAGATGCGTCGCGCACAGAACGCGGCCGGCGACGCGCGACAACTCCAGGCCGTGGCCAACTCGATCGCGTGGATGGCGCGAAACCTCTCCTTTGACGGATGCTACATGTCGCCATTTGCAAAGAGTGCGCGCCAAAACGGCATTGATGCCATTGGTAAGTTTTATTTGAATAGGTAGTCAAGTTAGGAGTGGTGGTTAGTGAGATTAAAGTTTTCTAAGGTTTTCCTCAGGATTTTATCTATTACTTTTGATTGGCCGACGTAAAAACCTTTACCAGTCAACACTTTCAAATTCGAATTCTTTATTAAACACATAAAAGTCAAATGAATAAACTTAAATCAAAACACCTTTTTTATTAAAACAAAAATAAGGAGGGTAGTTGTGTATCTAGCATTAACAGTGTTGGTAACAGGTAACATTTGTGATATTTTTTCAGGTGGCAAGCCAGACGACATAACAGTGTTACTAGCTATCGTAGCGCTATGAAGACGTCAAATTAGAAAAAATCGTAAAATCTTCACCAGTAGGAAAATGAAACGACACCAAAAAGTCAAGATATTCGATTACCTGAAGAATGTTATAAAATTTTTGTCTGATGCGTATATGAGATCTGATTTCTGAAGACCGATTCTCGTGACTATTTTCGCTACAATCTCCTTGGTAAAGCGAGAGGGAGACTGCTTTTTTTTAATCAATTTTATTTAAAGGACCTTTATAGAATTACATGTCGGTCCTGTAGAGACTGCTTGCAAGCTGAGTGTAAGTTTTTGGTCACTTACTGCACGCACACTAACAATAATTGTATTTTGTATGGCGTCAAATCAGTTACTACTTTAAACCATTAGAGGCACTATTTCGATTCCATACAAATTATAGTTTATTTGCGTCCCATAATTGAAATCCCATCCCAAGGGAATGTAATGTTCATATTTGCGAGAATTCCCTGATCTGAAATTGAGAGTTTGAAATAGTAGCATATACCACTAGTCAGGCAGTGATATTTTGTATTGAGTGAGAGTTTGTGATTTATTTCTCCCAAACTCCCAAAGTTTGTTGCAAAAGTATAATGTTTGTTTGTAAATTGGTAACTACTTATTACTGCAATTTTTATATAAGTTTTCTATATCTACCTATTTCATATTCATCATTAAAAAAAAATGTCAAAAATAAATATGGAAAATAAGGTTTTTTTTTTCGGGAAAATGGTTTCCGCAGTTAATTTTAGAAACGACATTTTTTTATACTTTTGTGATAATACTGATTGTAAAATTGCATTTGAATATATTATAATAAATGTATCTTATTTATACCTATTTCTTGCTTGAATTGACCGGATTAATTAATTTTACCCAAAGAACTAAAAAAAACTTTAACTTATGTGTCAAATGATGTAAACTACTTGCATAAAGTTTCTTATTCTGTCAATTCAACTTTTTACGGCAACTTTTTTAAATTGACCGTTCCATAATCCTTACATTGATTTGTATAAAACTTTGTTGCCATGTAATTTGAATGTGGTTTGGCAAATTAAAAGCCTATTGTATAAATAAACGAGTGCACGAATGAAGACTGACACTAGTTATTATTGTTCTTGTTGACTTATGTATGTACGGTTTAGAAAACCATGTTCAAATCAAGATAATGGTTCTAAGCATTTTTTCTAGTTTTTTTTAATGTTTCATTTATTTAAGTATTATCAATGTGGTACCAATACATTTTGAATTTTGTTTTTCACTTGTATATTTTTGAGTGATTCGATATAAACTGACCGTTGCAGATGCATTTGTCAATTTATTTAATGTGTGAATATATTTTGTATTTTTTTTGTGACTTAGTGAACATATTATGTGTATGTGGCACTTAACCGTTCAGCTTAAGTTAGTCAAGGTGTATGCAGCGCAGTTACCCCTACAGATTAAAACTAGCGCTAGCGCGGCGTTTAATGAGTAATATTATATGACTAGCGACGCTAGTAGTTTCCTAGAGTCAGAATAAAAAAAACTTTAGTAGAGACAGCAATTTAATAAGCCTTTATATAGATTTCACTGATAAAAGCGTACAGCGTAACTTTGTACGTAAGCGTAACAATGCTTATGGTAGTGAAATCGAATTGAGAGTTTACTATGTAGTTGTTTTTCTGTACGAACATATTTAGTTTGTGCTTTTGTCCAACAGATTAGGTGGGCGCTTCATATACATTGACTTAACTTTTTAGCTTAAAAATACCTAATTTGAAGGGGCTCTAGAGTCAATGAAAGAGTGTAATTGACGTGTATACTTGTAGGTTTTTAATATCGATTGTTGTGATTTTTGGTTAATACAAAAGTAAATAAATTTTAGGCGTTAATTTAATATTAGGGTTATTAGTTATTATATAGAAAGATACATAATTTATTCACTGCGCAATGTTCTTTCGAGCGGCTGAATAAACGAAATCAAAAAGTAAACAACACAGGCTAAGTTTTGTTGAAACGAACAAATTAAGTACTTTTTTTTAATGGCGCCGCGGGATTTAAAAGTACTTGATTATATTTCTTAAGTTTTTATTACATACTCAACGAAATTTTAACACCCTTTATTGTCGATCTCCGACTTTAAATTGAAACACTCATAATTTCTTTAGAATCCTTGTTTTGGTATGTAGTTATGGTAATGTATACTAATAATGTCTTTGAGTCATTGTTTTGAATATAAGATGTTGATTTTTAATATAACTTTTTGAAAACATGGAAACAATTACTCATAAAGGACATTAGAAGTGTGGTCACATTGTTTAAATACTTATGCATTTACCTGTAGGTGTGCCTATATTACACGTCTTTTAAAAAAAGAACTAGCGTTCACTTGGGACACTTGAGTAAGAATCCTTTCCTTAAATGGTCTTTAAAAATTGACAATCTTGAATTAGCTGATGTGAGTCAAGTGAGCACTCGTCCTAGTGATCGAAGTTAAGAAATATTAAAGTCACAAAAACCGTAACACTGAACGATTGTGTGTTGTAAATTGTGGTCATCAAGTTAAGGATTCAAAATGTAGAAAATTTGAAATAAACAGTTGATACGAATATTTTCTTTTTTATAATTATAATATATATAATTATAAATAATGTTTAGGCTTTTCCCCGTTGCAGATTTTTGCCTTAACTTACATTAGGCTCGTCGTTTTTCTTATTAATAAAAAAAGTTAAATATGCTGCAGCTAAAAAGTTCGTCGACACATGCCAGCCCATTTTTATTGTACTTAGACATATTTTAACTCGTACTATAAGTAACTCAATAGAACAAGACTATAAAATATTTACTAGAACAACAGGATGCATCGCAAATCGCGACGCTTCGAATGTGCCAATATGAGTTAAACCTCAAAGACTAAAAGCTACCTCAAACGGATACATATGGAATAAGCAACCCTTGCTTGTTCAATTGTTGCAGCTTCAATGATACACCATAAACTTCGATAAAGAGACCAAAACAGTGCATATAATATAACTCATTGCTATGAAACTGCCACTGTTACGAGATACATGGCAGAGGCGTAAGTTAAAGGCCGGCAATGCACCTGCAACCAGAGGCGGCTGTACCTTAAATGCGCTGAACTACCAGAGTAAAATATTTTAAAAAATCTAAATTGTAATTGTAATAATATGTTCATTTTATTAGTAACTAACCATATCAATATTATTTTAACAACTATAATACAAACTAGAATAACAAAGAAAGTTTCCAATCAGGACGAAAAATTTGGTACTTTCCGTATAAACAAAACATCTCGTGCGCTTTGCCGAGCGCACGGGGAAGGCTTGTATGAGGCATGAGCTAATACGCCCGGAGCGTGGACCCGGAATTGCTTCCTACAACTATTATAGAAAGTACTCTGTGCTACACCGCGAGTCTGATCTCGTGCGTCGCCGCACGGGGAACCGAAGATTACCGATGGCGCCCGATCGTCCGCTCGGCTCGGCTTGCCGGAGCGGCTGCGCGCTCGCGCCGGGAATGACCTTGATGACTTTTCAGCATTCACCTTTCTTATTAATCAAGTACCTTTTATTTATGTTATTAATTTATTATAAGTTTTGCTGTATCATGTTGGCTGTTACGCGTTGTTTTTAGGTAATTAGTAATTATTTTTTGTGTTTAGTGCTTGTAAGTTGTAACGTATGTGAATGATTGTTACGTAAACATTGACTAAATAAAATACAATACCAAAACCAATGAGCAATTAATGTGCACCAGCAGCTCAATGACCCACCAGCCGCCACTGCCTGCAACCCTGTTGATATTGCGAGTGTCTATGGGCGGCGGTAGTTGCTTTCCATCAGGTAACCCGTTAATTATTTGCCCCCTTATTTTATTAAAAAAAACAAAGTTTGAATCCCATAAAATGTTGTCATAACGTTTTAAATAGCAAAGCCATTTTCATACAATAACTTTAGCATGAAATTAGTCACCTATCTTAATCAACAAGAGTGATTTGACATCCAAATGCTTACCGTTTATTCCATTAAAAAATACCATTAATAAATTTTTCCTTTACAATATAATATAGTACATTTAAATTAAAACATTTTGGTTTCTGGATCACACTGAGTTTTAATATACACCTTATCTATTGTCCTCGTCGTCATTAAATGCGTTTCGGCGGCGCCAGTCGAAACCTCCAGGTCTGATGTTGGCTAGTTCTGGCATGGGCTCGTATTCAGGCTCGTCCGGTATTGGATCAAAAATCCTTTTTCTGAAAAAAAAAAACATTTTGACTTAGTTTTTAAGATTTAGGGCCTGGTAATGCGACCAATAAGCAAAACTTAATCAGAACTTTTCTGCCATAACAATTGTAATTAATTTCATTGAGAATATAGTTATTTGTTTAAACTTTAAACACTTGATTGCTTTGTAACACTTGTGTCAATATTTGCAATAAGCAAATAAAGAAGTGCAAAATACTAAAGATGTAATAGACTAAGAAAACAGCTTTTTTGGACCGGCATATTAACAGTGAATTATTATAATACTAGTTGGTGCCCGCAAATTCGTTGCGCAAAAATTTGTATATCACGCGGGAACCGTACATTTTTCCGGGATAAAAAGTATCTTATATGTTTTCCAGACTTAATGGCCATTAAACAAAAAAAGTTTTATTGAAATCTGTCCGGTATCTCCTGAGATTAGGGAGTACAAACAGACTAACAGACATTTTTTTTGTCCACATTTGTTCTATTACTGTTCCTTAGAACATTAATTATTTTTTTGTATTATTATATGTATATTTTACTGTTTTATTATATGTATAGATATTGTGTTAATAATAAAATAGAAATAAGAAAAAGAACAACTAGTACATAATGTTATATAGTAGTGTTTGCCTTTCCAGCATCAATATGTATTCTGTTTCTAGTTATAACTTTTTTAGAGTAGTAATATGAACAATTTGATTATTGATCCACCGGTAAACTAACTAACCTTTCAGGTGTTTGTTACAGGAGCACAAGTTGTAATCTGTTAACTTTACGAGGAAAGAAATAGAAGTTTTTTCTTTTTTATCAGGTAAAATTTATATTTTAAAAATTAGCTAGGTATATGTACTTACAAAAACTTTGGTGTCTTTAAAATTTTTTGCCCTCCTCTCTGTCTTGGAAGAACATCCTCAAGGAAGAAATATATGTGACCAATAGCCATTCCAACCAAGTCCACAGAGATTGCATTACCAAGAAGGACCGAAAAACCGAGTAAAACCCAAGGCAAGTAGGGTGCCTAAAAAAATATCCACATTTAAAGCAGCATTTATAATACTCAATAAGATGCCAATAATTTTATGTATCATCTTTAATAGTAAATATTTTGTCTAAAAAAAATTTTAGCATAGTGAAAACAATATTATAAAAAATTTTATGCACCTGGAAATTCATTAATCCAAAGAAATTCATACGAACAAGTACATTGCGTCTTGACCAGATATATACAATCATTACAGTAAATGCTTGACCTAAAAATAATAAGTTAACAAAGAAAGCACATAACTGACTTTTATAAGGAACATTATATGTTAGAAACAATTCTATAAACGGGCATTTTAATCAATAAAAGAGTAAGAAGTCTTACTAAAATAAAGACATTAATACCAAATAACATAGATCATAACGGTATATTTTAAAATAGACTAGAAATAATTAATAAATCATTATTATTAAAGGCTATTAACTATTTGTTTTAAAGGTTTTTGTTGTTATAAAAGGATACTATCATTAACACTCCACCAAAAACAAACATAACCACAAAATCAGCAGTTCTTCCCCTAAATGAGCCCTCCTCCAACATTCGACAGTATCTATATGTAAATATAATGTTGAAGAAGAAATTAAATCCTAGGTTTCCAAAAAAGAGGAATGTAGTAATAGCTCTCCATATTTGAAACCTGCTCAATATTAATATTGGATTGAAATAAAGCGAAAACGGTGACACTAGATCCAGTTGCTGAAAATAATAATTTTAATTATTATAATTTCTTAACATCATGAATGGTAAAACAAACAAAAAATACTTTTCTTACCACTGCCAGAGTAGTAATGACGCAAGCAGTGGTATAAACTCTTGTCACTGGTGGTATAAGCATATACTCTTGTAGAAATGTTTGATATGCCATTTTTAAATACAAATAATAAATATAAATTCGCTAAAATCAACTGATAAACATTTTTAGGTTTGACACTTTGCTGGAGTTCTATTGGGCCACATCAGTCACTGCGAGCGCAAAAAATATTACATCACATCATTTGTTACTGGCTTTTTTAGATTAATAAAATTAGGAAATGACTTAAAATCACAATTGCTTCATAATTTTGGCCACGAATACGAAATTGCCCACAAATTATCAAAAAAATTGCAATCTACAACTTTTGTCACAATTTTTTTTTTAATTTTTCTTATATCAACTTGCAAAACGTGGCTGCGACTTGCGAGTGCCAAGTTCCTCATACCATCATGATATATTACAAAATTGGTTTTATCTCGAATGTGCAGAACGAAACTGAGATTATTTTTAGCGAAAAAACTAAAAATCAAAAAAACTACACATGGAATTTGGCCCTCACAACGACGAAAAGATTTCTACAACTACTTGTCTAGTTCATCGAAATTAGAATATTTTAAGTATGTTCTTGCAATTTAAGCAAATTGAGTTTCATGTTCAAAATAATAAAATTTGGCATAAAAATCAAATATACTCTTTTTTCTTTCGGTTTTGTATTTTGCGTAAAAATTACGCAAATTTCAAAATGATTATTACAATTTACAATTTTTTTCTGCAAATTTTTGAAAAGTGTATTTTGCAGACATTCAGATTATTGGATACTATTTGCACCGTACCTTGTTGCTTCAGCTGACCTGCATTTCAAAAGAGTCTTTTATTTCTTTATCACACTCTGACTTTGGCAATTAACTACAGAGCCATATTTGATAAAGAAGAAGTGTTATGTATCATTTTCACTGTCAAATTTACATTATAAATTGGAAATTGGATATTAAACATTGTAATAAATTAAATTAATTAATATTGCGCTATCGTTATACCTTGTGTCACCATAATATTCAGTTAGAATGTTTTTGTGATAATTTAACATTTATATCATTGTGTAATTTGCGAATGATTGGGTAATAATATTTTACTATGAATTAAAAGTAAAGACATAATAAATCCACTACAAAATTTACACTGATTGTTAATCTATTAAACCATGGATAACAAAGATCAGGTGGAACACTTGGTGGCTTTAAAAGTCATGAGATTAACTAAGCCCGCCCTGGTTAGTCC
Source organism: Cyclargus thomasi (assembly GCA_026546445.1). Taxonomy (NCBI): domain Eukaryota; kingdom Metazoa; phylum Arthropoda; class Insecta; order Lepidoptera; family Lycaenidae; genus Cyclargus; species Cyclargus thomasi. Next base: position 14,696 of record JAOTAV010046592.1, read on the forward strand.
AAAAATTGTAACTTGCGACTTTAAGGATTTGCCAGGAAATATTCTAAATAAATTTTTGAAAGAAGATGCCACAGCGGTCGTGCAGATGGAAACCCTGGCTGCGGGCCAGTTCCTCCTACTGCCTCAAAGTTTTGGCAATATTTACCTGGGAGAAACATTTTCTTGTTACGTTTGTGTGCACAATGAGACAAACCAGCCAGTTCAAAGCGTATCTATTAAAGCAGATCTACAGACAAGCTTACAGCGGGTTCCACTAACAACAAAAAACCAGAAGCCTATCATGCTGGATGTGGATGAAACATTGAGTGATGTCATACATCATGAGGTCAAAGATTTAGGAACGCACATTTTGGTCTGTGAAGTGACATACATGTCCAATTATAACACTCCAGCTTCATTTAGAAAGTTTTTTAAGTTTGAAGTCATGAAACCTTTGGATGTAAAGACAAAATTTTGGAATGTGGAGTCTGATGATGTTTTCCTAGAGGCCCAGGTGCAAAACATAACATCTGGGCCTATTATACTGGAACAAGTAACCCTTGAGGGCAGCCAGCAATTTAGTGTTAAGTCATTAAATGAAATTGATGGTGGTGTATCAGTATTTGGAGATGTCACTTTACTACAGCCTCAGGAGAGTTGCCAATACTTGTACTGCTTAACTCCCAAAGAGTCAATCGCAAAAGACATTAAACTCTTGGCATCTGCAAGAAATATTGGTAAATTTGATATTGTGTGGAGATCGAATTTAGGTGAAAAAGGAAGACTGCAAACTAGTCAGCTGCAAAGAATGACCCCGGATTATGGAGATATTAGAATCACATATGAAAATTTGCCAGATAAGGTTAAAGTTGATGAGCCATTTAGTTTCAAATGCAAGATAGTCAATGCTACTGAAAGAAAACTAGATTTGATTTTGAAACTGCATTCACTGCAGAGCTCTAGTATACTCTGGTGTGGAGTTTCTAACAGGAAACTGGGATGTTTGGAGTCAGGTCAGGGCACTACTATTGCTCTTACAGCTTTGCCTATTAATACAGGAATACATAACCTCACAGGAGTTTCTCTAGTGGATTTGTTCTTACATAAAACTTATGATTATGATGAGTTAGCATCAATTTATGTTTATTAAAAAGTTACCCATGAAATAGTTGTAATTTACACAGAAATAATATATGTTATATGAAATTATAATTTATATTTGATTTTTTATTTTTTTTTTATCATTTTCTATTTAGGTATTTAACTGCTGATTGCATTGCAATTTTAGTAAGAGTAAAATTTCTAGGCAAAAAGTAGATGACACCCACGATAGTATCCCTAAGTAGTTTGTGATGACACCCGCAACCATAGAACACAATTACTGCCCAAAAGTCGCAACTCCGTCACGCCAAAATCATTTATCGCGATACAGATTAATATAAATCGCGCTAGATTTCAGAATAAAAAGTACCTTGAGTCTCAGGATAAATAGATACGAAACCGAATACCGAAAGTATCCCCCAGTAGTCTGGACTAAAAGTAGGTTCATATTAAATTTAAGCAAAATCGGTTCAACGGTTTGGGCATGAAGAACTGTAACAGACAGACACATTTTCGTATTTTTTATATTAGTATGAAAGTGTGGAGTGGTTTTACTGAAAACCACTTTTCAGCTTAGCAAGAAACATTCATTCTTATATTCATTCATCCCTATATAATATATATAATAAAGTACTCTGTGGAAACTGGAAACATAATAGCATTTAGCAAGTAGCAACACAGGTTCCATGTCAGACATGAGACAACTTTAAGATATCATCAATCATCATTCATCATATCATATCTAGCATTTTTTTTAATCAGCTATAAAAAGAAGAACGGAGTTTTGGCGGGACGTGAAAAAGCGATGAGTTGTTTTTGTAATTCATCTAAATTTGTGTTGTTTTGGGTTTTCATGCGTTATAGTGGTAGAATATCAACTAACAAATTATCATGCACAAGTGTAGGCAAGTGATAAAACTTCAAGAAACGTGTTTTTTTATGTATCACTCCAAAACTCCACTAGAAATTATAGTAAAGCGTCTACCACTTTACCAAATCTACTGATTTGACGCTTTGACTGCACTGATGATTTATCTTGACTTTGACTAGACTTTAGACTTGACGAAATATTCTAACGTTTTATTGATTTACCGCCTTTACTCGACACTAGCCATGGTTATATAGGGAGTTTTGGCGGGGATTTCAGAGAGTGACGTTGTGAGTTTTGTATTTTTTGTTAAATTTGTGTTATTTCAGTTTTTAA
>JAOTAV010046603.1:0-42842 GCA_026546445.1 Cyclargus thomasi
CTCATCTGATTGTTATTTCTGTTTAACTGATACAAAAGGTATTACAATTAAAACAAAAAGTAAAATTAAGTATCCTAGCCTGTCATCTGTTAAAAGACCAGTCCCTCACAGTAAGGAACTATCCATACCAGACGCACCTAAAAGTTCCGATCTGTCCGCTACACCGGAAATAATTGAAAACGAAATTTTAGATCCCGACTTCCAAGAGGCTTCTTCATCAAAGGTGTATTTATTGGTCCTCAAATCAGACAATTAATGAAAGATAACGTATTTAAAGAAAAACTAAGCGATTTGGAAAAAACTGCTTGGGCCTCTTTCATGAAAGTGACTCAAAATTTTCTCAGAAACCACCGATCTATGAAAGTATTGTTGAGGAACTTTTATCTACGTGCAAGGCTTTAGGGTGTAATATGTTGTTGAAAATACATTTTCTACATTCACATTTAGACTTCTTTCCTGAAATCTGGCTGCCGTTAAAGATGAACATGGTGAAAGATTCCACCAAGATATTTCTACTACAGAAAAAAGATATCAAGGCAAGTGGAGTCCACATATGGTGGCAGATTATTGTTGGAGATTACAAAGAGACGTCCCTGAAGCAAAATATAGAAGAAAATCTTAGGTTATCTCGATTTTATTAATGCAATATCCTCTATATTAATAACTTTACTTGGTCAATAAATATTAAAATTTTCTAAAATATTCAATAATAGAATTACAAAAAAAAGTATTCGTGTTTGGAACATGTTGATTTCATCCTTATCCTTGTTCGAAACATAACTAGACAAAAGTTTTCATGTTACACACAAAAACTGTTTTTTTGTTGACCAGTGTAATTTAAGTACATAAGCTTTGTTTACCTGTATCTTTGATAATCTGATGCATCTTTTTCTATATCTGACAGCTGATCTGGACAAGCTTTGTTACCCAACAAACTTAGATATGTAAGTGCTGGGTATTTGTCTTGTAATTTATCAATGAGGCCTTCTAAGTCTGAAATCTGAAACGTAGATTTGCCAACTAAAATAAATATGATTTTATGGTCTGCTTCCATACTAATAAAAAATTAAAATTTCATAAAGGCAGCAGAGTCTTGCTGTTAGGTATCTTAATTTTAAAAATGACTAATTTTTATTATGAAGTATTTTTTATAAATAAGTTGGTTCCCACAACTTTGTTGTGTAAAAATTCATGTATTGCACGGGAACACTTACCTGCGATTACAAGTTTATTGGTTTTGCAAATAAAATGTTGTTAATGTTGCCTAATCTTAATAACTTAAAAATAAAAAAGTTTCAATCAAAACTGTCCTGTAGTTCTAGAGATTAGTGTGTCCAAAGAAACAGACATGTCTTTTTATTTGTAAACCGACTTCCGAGGAGGTTATATGTTCCGCTGCTGTTTTTTAAACATTTATATGAATTCTACTGTTTTATTATGTATTTATAAATGGAATACACACTTCCCAAATGTATTAATGCAGTTATGACAAGACAAAAAATAGGAACACGAGGTTCAGACCAGACCTCATTATATAAAGAACTTCTGTACCTCATTACATTTGCTTACCTTATTGTTATTAAGTGAAAGTGTCCTCAGACGAGGAAAGGGAGGGAATGTTATATTATCACCTAAATTATTATTGTCTAAAATAAGTTCTTCCAGTTTAGGAAAGCTCTCCAATCCTTTTAATGTCTCTAAGTTGTTGTAGCTGAAATAACACAATAATATTCAAATTGTTATTAACTTTATTTTGAAATGAGTTTTAAACAATATTTTTAAATAAATAACAACATTTCTTTTAAAACATATTTGTTTATAATAGGGCTTTAGAAAGGCCTGGACATATTATATTGCTGTGACATTGTAGAGAAACAAGAAATGAGATGAGTTTGATACATGTCTACATGTAGGTCACTTATCTGTTGAGATAAGTTATTATTATTTTTGAGCATTGGTATTATTGAGCCACAATAATTAAATGTATCATATGGACTTAAAGAAAGTATTTAAATTACCTTAAATCTAGATATCGCGTACTTTCGCCGTACAATTTACAAAATCCTGATGGAATTTTTGTACACTCTTGCCCACAGTAACTCAACTTAAAAAAACAAGATAGGTTACAATAAATATATTTGAGCATTATTATGTGGTATTTAAATAATAATTATTCCATGAGTTTAAACATTTATTTTGATAATGATAAGAATATACTTGTCCACTTACGAAACCTGATTTCGAGTCCATACTTAATTATTGTAAGAAAAAAGAAATTTCGCACTGCAACACAACTGCTTGATACAATATAAAATTTTTGATTGATTGATCGCAAAATTCTTTATTTTTTTAAACAAAATAAAATAATGAAAACAATAAAAGAAATTAAAATTTCGCACTGAATAGTGTCTATTTGCGAAATGTGAATTGTCAATATGACATTGACAATTCTAATTTTTTTTTGTATGGCGACTAGCATTAAACTATTGCCACTGTCGAGTATTAAAGGTAAGGAAACATCATGACGCGGTAAAAGTAAGGACATTAGGGACGAAATTTAGGATAGGACTAGGAAAGTTATTTTGTTAAAAACTTATAAATATTTTTACATACAATAAATACGAAATAACTTTGTAATTTATAAACTTAAATCGTTACTTAATATAAATTCAGATAAAATACGTATATATTTTATAGGATCACATAATATACACATCATACTAGTAGGAAGTGGAACATGAAGGGAGCACAAAGAGGATATAAACGATGTGTGATCGATCAAAGGACACGCGAAAAATATATGATCTAAAGTTCCCGTGTCCTCTCCACAATCACACATATCATTGTTAAATACGCCAATTCTGTTTAAATGAACGGGAATACACGCATGTCCTAAACGCATTCTTATTATGGATGAAATTACTCGTTTTGAACTGTTAATTCTATTAAACCATGACTTTTTCGGCATCTGAGGCTGTAGTTTGTACATACGGTTACCCTTATGTCGTCCAGTATATTCCCAATATTTTGGTATACGTAGAAGATCACTGGCATAAATTTTGAATGGATATATATCACCACTCTGCACAGCATTTTTCATTTCCTAAGATTCCTGAGTGGCTAGGAACCCAAGAAAATGCAACCGTATAGGCACTTTCATTACATTTATAAAGTTTATACCTGATATCAAAAATAATATGATGATAGGGCTTACTGTAAAACGGATATTTTTCAATAGCCTGTGATACACTTATTGAGTCTGTAAAAATGATCGTCTTATTTAATTTAAACATCAATACGTCTGATAAAGCTTTGTAAATGGCTAAACATTCTTCGGAGTATACTGAGCTTTCTATGGTCATTTTAATTTTTGATGTATTTTATATTTACTGTGATAAATACCAAATCCTACATGTCCTGTTTCCTGAAACTTAGAAGTATCAGTAAAAATGTGATGCCAACTACTGTATTGCATATTCATAAAATTATAAGTATAATCTAAATTATATTTTACATCAGATTTAATTACAAACATTCATAATTATATGCGAAAAGAGGTAGTACATCGGACTTATAAATAAAAGCAGATATAGAAAGAACGGACGGTAACTTACAATATGGCATGGCGCAGACCTTCTATAGAATGGACGTGACTCTAAAACGGTATTAATTTGAACTAGTTTTTCAAATAATGGATGGCATTTGTATTGGTTCAAACGAAAAACTAATCTGTCACATAAATATTGTATCCTCAGACTCAAAGGTGGCTCTGTGCATTCTACCTGTAAAGCATTAATGGCACTTGACTTCATAGCTCCACCTATTATTCGGAGAGCTTTGGATTGGATTTTATCTAATTTCTTCAGGACACACAAATTATCACCCACTAATATAAATACACCGTAGTCTAAAACACTTCCGATGACAGCATTATCAATAAGTTTAAGGCAGAACGGAGAAGCTCCCCACCAAACTCCTGCAAGACAGCATGTTTAAACTACGTTCACACTTAGAAATTACGTAATCAATATGTAAGTTACCATTTAATATATTATCAAGATGAACGCCTAAGAATTTAACATTGCTTTTTACCGGAGTTAATTTATTATCGTAGAAAATGTTAACATTAGGAAAAGAGCGCTTTTCCGTAGATACTACTATACTACTTTTCTCTACTGTTAAATCTGGACCACTATCGAAAAACCATTTTTAAGGGCAGCTAAACTTTGATTCAATAAATTGCAAGCGACATTAATATCTGAATTTATAGCATAAATTGTTAAAACATCTGCAAATTGTAACTCTTTTACAAATTTTGCAATTGCGGGAGCCAAATCGTATGTATGTCATATAAGAAAGGGATTAAAACTGACCCTTGTGGCAATCCTTTAATTACGGTACGAATGAAACATTCAATATCGTTGAAAAATACAGAAATTAATCATTCTTTAATTAAGTTTATTTTAAACCTGATAAGGACTGGAGGGATTTTTAATTTGTACATCTTTTCCTCTAGGATTGTTATAATAACATTGTCATAAGCAGACTTAATGTCCAAAAATGCAGCCACAACGTACTGTTTATTATTAAAAGCTAAACGTATATGCGTCGTTAATATGCCTAAATTATCCATAGTGGATTTCCCTTTTCTAAAACCAAACTGACTATTTAACAATAATTTGTTATGCTCAAAGAACCATTCTAATCTATTTTTAATCAGGTCTTCGGCAACAAGTAATTTCGTCTGCGGGTTTATTTTGTTTTAATATTGGAATTATTTCTTATGATTTCCACGATTCGGGAATATTTCCAGAAATCATGACCGTATTAATAAGATTTAAATAGTAATCTAATGCTTTATCCCCTAAATTCGCTAAAAAAGATAACGGAATACCGTCCATACCTGGAGTAGAATCATTTACACTTGATAACACACCTTTAAGCTCAACAATTGTGAAAGGAGAATCTAGTGCGGAATACGAATGTGCTATTATAAAATAGAACGGAGAAGGGGCTGGAAAAAAATCTGCTACTGAAGATGGAGCCAACTGGTCAACATAATCATTAAAAAAAACTTTAGGAAGTACTATCGTCTGTTCTTTGAACACTGATCTAAATCGTTTTATACTTTTCCACACTTCAGATGAATTTGTGGATGGGGATAGAGATGAACAAAATTTTTTCTAACCCTGTTGTTTCTTTTGTTTTAGAAAATTGCGAGTAGATTTATTAATTTGCAAAAGTTTATCAAAATGTTCATTTGACATATTATTAGCATATTCTCTTTCAATAAATTTTCTTTTTTAACTGTTTCCGAACATTCAGAGTCCCACCATGGCGGGAACGGGATTTTTGTCCCTATTGGTTTTTTTGTAGGGAATTGCTTATCAGCAACTCCCATAATCGTCTTAGCTAACAATTCAGAAGCATTTGCTTCGATGATATAATTGAATTTCAGGAAGATTATCGACTTGACTTTCTATTTCATTTTTAAATTTACCCCAATCAACTTTATCTAATGTAAATTTATTTCTTGTTCTTTTGTTGTTTTTGCCGCTATTTTTTGTAAGCCAAACATAAATGTATGGGGTAGTGATCACTACCGTATGAAGAAGACAAAGTTTGTCAAGATATATGTGGTGCTAATGAAGGGGAGCAAATAGAAACATCAACTGCACTCTTCTTTTCATTAATATTTACCACCCGTGTAAGTACACCTGTATTAAGTACACATACATTAAATTTATCGATGACATCCAATAGCTCCTCTCCATCCCTATTGGACACATCACTTCCCCAACTCTGATGATGAGCATATAAGTCACCCATTATTAACTTTGGGCCAGAGTATGAATTAAGCAAATTATTTAGGTCTGAGGAAGAAGAAATAGAATTTTTTGCTATATGCGATGAGAAAATAAACATATTACAATTTAATAACTGTATACCGAGTCTATTAAAATTAGAAGAATTTGATTGTGGCAATATCAATACTTTAAAAGGTATATTATTTCTTAATTCTTATTAATATGGCCGCACCGCCATATCCGTCAGATCTGTCATCTCGTACACAATAATAACCAGGAAAACGAAATGCATATTTACCCTTTATTTTTGACGAAATTCTGGATACATTAAAATTAGGGATAAATTTTCTTAACTTAAAAGATTCTAAGTTTTTATTAATTACAAAATTGTTGGCATCTAGGTGGGACTTAAAAGCTACTGTACATCTGTTCCTTCCTATTTTATTATTGCTACCAGGTACAATATTATTTACATTGTAAGTTTTATGCTGTAATGCTAATGTAAGGCTCATTCATTGAGCCACCAAAAATTATAGGATATTTACAATTTAATATACAGACCAGACCTACTTGTATATAGAAGAAAAGAAAACTTACCAATATATACAGCTAACTACACAAAATTTATTTATGAAGATAATAAATAATCAAAATAACTAATAATTTACAACTTTAACCCTCCTTATCTTATTTTTAATAATTTTGCAAAAATATTTCCGAAAAAACGCTCCCACCTATTCCGTAGTCTCCCGCGCTTTTTTCAAATTGTCATCTTTATTTTCTTTTATTTTATTAATTTATTTATATGGCGCCTCGGCTATAACCATGGCCTCGGCTATTACAGTGTCAAGTAAAGGCGAGAAACCAATTTTATTGTTCCAATTCTTTTTAGCAACGTTACATAGTAATACTAGTCAGAGTAAAAATAAAACGTCAATACAGTTAGAGTCAAGTCAGTCGATTTAGTAAAAAGGCAGAAGCTTTACTAAAACTTCGGATGGAGTTTTGGAGGGGAACTAAAATAGCACGTTTCTTAAAGTTGTATCACTTGTCCACACTTGTACATAACAACGAATGTTTAATATTCGATATTCTACCATTATCACACATTAAACACCGAAATAACATAAATTTAACAAAAAATACAAAACGCACAACGTCACTCTCTGAAATCCCCGCCAAAACTCCCCTGTTTCTCTTATGTTATCTTATGTTATTATGTGGTATTTTCATACATCTTTTTTAAAAAAAAAGTATTTACATACTTTTTTTTAATATTATTTGTTTAGATAAATAACATGTAATGTCTTACCTAAAAAAAGATCATAAACGTAATATACACGCATGATCAAGTATCAAAAAATCCAACTGTATCCAATTTTAACTGAAGACAAAAGACTTTAATTAAAAAATAATGTTGCTAGTAAAAATAAATCCAAGGTTCAACTTATAGTACCCAGACTATAGTTTTGTCTACACGAAGTCTGAAGTCCTAATTTGCTAGCTTACTGACACTAACTAGCATTTTATGTCCGAAACCCTCTTCAATCATATATCATCTTCCTCTTTTCGATTTTGAATGTCCAATCTCTTGACTTATGTCGCACTAATGACCCACTTAATTGCTGAAAACCTCTTCAAATTGCCACCAGTAAGCAGATCAAACCATGATAAATTATTTAGAGCTGATGGTTTAACGTTACAATTTTTCTATTTCAGGACGGATTCAGCAGAGGGATCAGTTTTGGAAACGACGATTTTTCAATAGATAACCTAGATCCCCTGAAGAAGAATTGAATTTAAATATTATTAATTAGTTGCAATTCATTTGTAAATTCTCGCTTTTGTTCACACAATATATTTGTAAAATTATATTGTTATAGAAAGATTCGATTTAAGCGTTGCGTGAACTGGAACGACGATTAAGTGTTGCCATGATATTGGTTACAAATAATATCAAATAAAGTGATAATAGTTAGTATTTCCTATTGGAATTATTTTGAAATTTTATTATAGAATCTCGATGACGTCTTGTAATTTATAATTATTATATTTCGTATTTTAACAACTCAACTTTTGCTATTTGCTTAACAGGAACTCTGTGCGAACTTACAAAAAAATTAAAAACAACGTGTATAATAAAAACAAAAATAGTAATTGATGTATTTGTAAGTTTTGTTTTATATTAGATAAGAAAAATAATTTATATTTAAGACTTTAGTGATGTATAGGTTTTAACAAACAGTGTTTGTATAATTATAAATGTCTCTCAATCATAATATGCTCGTCGAATTGTCGAAACGATGACAATCTACCAACGAGAATTTTTATAAAGTTTTAGAAGATTAAAGTTTAAAAGTTCGCACTAAGTCCAAACTTTATCTAAAACAGCTCAATGTCATTCTTGTGCCTCAAAGGTATTTACAAAAAGAAATAATTTAAATATGTTGAATTTGCGACTGAGATCTTTATATAAAAGTTGTAAATTAGGGACCAAAACAATGTTTGAAGATTCCTCGAATGTTCTGTGATAACTCTCTTAAATTGAGGTTCTTCAAATAATGGTATACGAATTAATCTAAGGGCCTACTTACTTCCTGAAGAATAAAAAAGTAAATTAATTTAGAAAGTAATTTATTAAAAATAAAATTGAAAATGTTCTTATACAATTTTCCCAGTGACGCACATTTTATGAATAATGCACTAATGTTTTTATACCCTTAATATTGTATATATAATTGTCAATTAATTGCAAGGCCCTTTTGTACAAGACAGACTAATTTTGTGCACGATCGCATCGAATGGCATTGCAGCTTTAAAAAAAACATTCCAAAATATTTTATTATGGTAACTTTTATCCTGTTAATTTTAAGTGATTTTATAATAATTATTGTATATTCTGTTGTATCACCATCTCATAGTGGAAACGTATTTTAATTAAGTAAGGCCAAAAGATATATACATAAATGTGTATTTTCGATAATAAAATTTATGTTTGTATACTATAGTCTTCTCATTTATATATAATGTGTGTATGTGGCAATACTTCAAATAAAATTCACTGTAAGTCCCTATTGCAAAATCCTATTCATAAAGTCAAGTAAATAGGCAGGTACTATACAAAATTTTGGGTGCCAAATAACTAGAGAAAAGAAAAACAAGACATTTGTACAGATAAATATATTTATTAATATACATGGAATGATTTACATTATCATAAAAATGACAAAAATATAATTGATAACAGTTGGAATTTCCACGAGTATAAATAAATAGGTATACAAAAATATTTTAGAGCCTTGGAACTTCGTAAAAAATTGACATTCTAAACCCATAAACAAGTACCAGACGTGTTTTCAACAAAGAAAGAAAGCTGAAAATACTATTTAGGACATTAAAAATATTTAACTCAGTACCTAATAGTTGCCAAATCTATACTACAAGGTCAAAGGGCTAAGAAGGGTCAATATCTCACTGTAATAAAAATACTTATAATTTAAGATACACAATTTAGTATTTTGGTCTAATTTAGATGATTCGAATCATTAAATAATTTAGATCGGTATTTTTTTTTACATTTACAGTAAATATACATTTATTAAGTTCTAAACTCCAGTTTAGGATCTAAATTCATAAAATTCGTTCAGTTTTATAGGGATATCGTTGTTGAAATGCAAGTACTGGGTAGCCTCCATAAACTTTTAAATAACCAATAGGTAATAACAAAATATCTGATATATTAACGTATAACAGTACGGTAGAAAGGTCCACGTCAACAAATTGCTTAAAACATTCGCAGTAATGAAAACTCGCATTAACAAAAATAATAATAATCTTAATAAGTTATCAGTCATTAGCGATAAAGCCTGGAAAATATGACAATCTACACACCAAGTGGCAAGATATATTTCACTATCTAACATCTAATTAGTAATTTGCCACCTTTAGTTAAACTAGTAGGAAGGTTCCATTCATAAATACATCAACCTGCCCAGCACGAATCGACGTCGTATTTAGATTGCAGGTTTATGAACGCACCATTTCAGAAGTGTGTTGGTACTGCACTAAAACGATCACGGCATACAATTTCCGAGCAATCTATACAGAGACTGTCCGGACAGTCACTCTAGACAAACAAACCCTAAAAATACGTCGATTTATGCTAAATAGTTACACTTAGAGAGACAAAAAAATTCTAACGACCAAACGATAAATGTATCACAATTTTCCAAGCATTCACCGTCATATTTAGCGTCTTAAGGCTACAATCGCGTCATTTCTTCTTTTTCATTTGCTTCATTTTCTTTTTCTCCTCTCTCTTCTTTTCCTTTTCTTTTATCGATTTGTACAGCTTGTATCCGAAGAATACTGGAAAGATACGAAACAGAATTAATGTCCCTGGCCCAACAGCTGCAACAACATTTATCTTAGCTACACACAACATGCCTCATTGTTATTATAGTGTGGCATACTAATTACTAGTATTAATAGTGTGGCATACTAATTGCGTGTATGCGAACTACTACAATCTTTTATGGCTTAACTGAAGTATAAGACGAATACCTTATAGATTAGCTCCAGGTATTAGGTAAGTGTTTTAAAGAACAAGAACGCCCTTTGTATTAAACAGTTAAATATATAAAATGCTGGATGAAATTTGAAAAATTCAATTGACAGAAATAACTTCGTATATATAATGCCACTACGTTAAGTTTTCGCCCGAAATTCCGCATTATTATCTCTCTGATTAACCCAATAATATTCCAGCAAACACCCTAAATGTTCAAGGCTTACATTAAGCTCTTCACGTCATACCTATCAGCAAGAAAATAATAAAAGCCGCAGCCGCCATCATGTATAGTTGAGGCATCACCGCACCCCTGATGGCGTCCTCTATTCCCGTCATGTCCAACGGATTATTCTGCAGTTTCAGAGACAGCTTGCTGGCCAGAACGTTTTTCAATTGAGTCACAAACTGCTCCTTATCCTGGTCCGAAAACGCCTCATACTGGGCCATGATTCCCTGCAACTTCTGCCTTATTTCCTCCGATTCCTCGTCCTCGGGCTGCGTCGCTACCATCTTCTGCAGCATTCCCATGACGTCGATATTTTTTATGGACTCCGTCACCTTCTCTGTGACTATTTTCCCTAACTCCAGCTTCATTCCTCCCTCGCCGTCTACGTCTATATCTGCCATGTTCTATAAGGTAAGTTAAATAAACCCTTTATCGTGATATTTAAACGAATGAAGAAATGTGTGCAATCCTAATTATCACTTTATGCGAATGCCTATGATGCACTATGCACCGAGGATGAGTTTTCTATTTTCAACAGCAAAATTATGTCATGGCCTGTCAATCTTAAATCTTATTTTCATTTGGCAAATAACCAATACGGTTAACCGCAAATAGTAGCCGCTTACTATGTAATAAAGATTATTTCGATACGAAATTATATTTATTTATATCTCCTGACTCCTCAGGACAATTAAATGTTACTTTTAACTTCATAAATTGCACTGTCTCAAGCTATTGTCTCATTAAAAGTAAAATATTTTTCTAACTGCAGGTATTCAAGCTAAATATTAATACCTCGAACTCAGTCTTAACTGTCACAAGAATTAAGCAGTGAAATGTTCTTCAGATAAAATAATTTCACAAAAAACAACTTACGGTCACTGTATCGACACCTTGAGATAAACTAACAAATATCGTGAGTGTATTTGAAATGGCCGGCTACGTGAACGCTGATAGCGGCCGGTGATAACAAGTTTGTAAGACAAACGGTGTTGCCAACAACAATATGGTTACCTACAGAGTACCCGATAAGTCCCCGCGCTCTCATTAAACACCTATAACTTTGTTTAGAATGATGACATAGTAAGATTGTAAATCCCCAAACCCAAGTTTTTTAATTTAAGAGGAGCATGAATGTTCTTCTAATCTTGTTCACCTGCATTCGTACCTGTCACATATTGTTTGCTAATTTGCTTGTATCTATCAGCGGTCTCCTGATATGTTACAGATTTCCTTCTTCATTCCAAAGAAAAGGCTTGGTAGATTCTAGTCTTCAAATGTTTTTATAACGGAGTGATCGCAATGTATTTTCTTTATGAGTGGGCACAACTATTCGTTGTTTCTAAGGAGGATACTAGATGAGCCCTCCTGAGCAACTGCGCATTGTGATTTTGTCGTCAACGTGTTTGTCAGATGCACATTTGTAATGAAATCATCAGCAATATTGTTTTTTAGATCTCGTCAAGGAAAGGAAAGTTACTATTTTATCATGCCGCAGTTTATAAACTCGATAGTAACAACTAACATCAAATTCCACCTAAGCAAGTAGTTTCTGGTTTTACAATTATTTCGATAGATGGACTCTCTCCCAGCAAATTGTCACGCATCAGCGTCCGTAGCCTAGTGGGTAAGACCTTTGGTTCGCACTCGAGATGGTGCAGGTTCGAACCCCGGTGGAAACGTGTACGAATGAGACATTTTCCGATCTCAAATACATAATACGGATGCTCGTTGACGTGGGTGAGTGTGCCATGCTCCGGCACGATTGGGCCGCCTTGACCGGAGTGATAGTGGTATCAGTGGAAACAGCGTTGTGCTGTGTTTCGTTTAGTGAGTGAGTTTAACGGAGGCCCAACTTCCCTAATCTCTTATCCCTATTCCTTATTCCCTCATAAAGGCCGGGGACGGCGACAACGTCCATGGGCGACGGCAGTTGCTTTCCATTGGGTAACCCGTCTGCTTGCTTGTCCCTAAATATAATTTAATTTGTGTTCTCCTATGATGCGTTTTTATTTACCAAACCACCTTTAGTATTCTCTCTGTGGTTATTTCAGTGATTTGTTACGTAACAAACATTTTAATGTTTTGATTACAAATTCGGTTCAATAGATTAAAAAAAACTTCGATATCTTAATTCCTAAATCTGCGATAAGTAATTAGGTCTAGTATGATAATACATAATGTAATCACAAAATCTACAAATTTGCGTTTGAAATCGTGATTACAAAATAAAAATATTATGTTTGTTATTAACAAAGATGATACCTAAAGGCATTTTACAACAACCTGCGAAGCGCGAACTAACGACGAGCGAACAATTTTGACCTCTGCGGCGTAGTGGTTGAGTACCTTGGTAACTCACGCCGGGGGTCGCAGGTTCGAATCCCGCCGACGGAACAAGAAAAAAGCTTTTTCAATGTTCCTGGGTCGTGGATGTGTATTAAATATATATTTCCATTGTCTGGTATCCGTGACACAAGTACTTCAGGTACTTACCACGGGGCCAGACTGACGTGGTGTGAAGCGTCCATAGATATTATTATTATTATTTTTTAATAGTAGCCATACGACTAGTATATTTGTCAGTTGCTACAAGTTCAGTTCTTATCACTTATTTCATATAAACTTTGACACACGCCCATTTCTCGAAAGTTCACTTACGTATAATTGAAAAAATGAGCAGGACGAAAAGCACCGCCATGTAGGTTCCCGCGCCTCCGAACAACTTGGGAACTCCACCGGACAGCATGCTCCTTAGATTCTCTCGAAGCTCCTCATCCATCTCCGTCGTCTCCAGCATGTCCAGGATCTCCTTGGTCGAGGGCAGCTGGTCGCCATCTCCCTTGAGCATCTCCTCCAGTTTCTGCAGGTTTTCCGCGTCCATTTCCGCCATTTCGCTCGTTCTTGAACCGGATTTGTACTCGAAGTAAGTCGCAAGTGCCGGCAACGCTAGCACAAGTGTTATCTGTTGATTGCGTTACGAAACGTGGACATCCACGTTGAAATTCAGCTCAGGCGCGATTCATAAGCGACAGCGTTTTTATTTTTATAGTTAGTATTGCTGATACATTGTGAAAATAAAAAGCCCCACTTATTTATTATTTTGTTCGATTATGTGGGACGTCGTCTTAATTGCCTATCAAGGCAAATACTTAGTGAGCTTTGGAAATAGTAAAAATTAAAAAAAAAACATAGTATAATATGATTCAGATTGCTAAGTAAATAAGTTTTTTATAATAAAACGGCCAAGTGCTTTTGTTCTCTACTGCTAAGGAACCCTTCTTGCACGAGTCCACCTCGCACTTGGCCGATTCTTTATAAGTAGGCTGACGATATTTATAAATCATACCAAAATTAGCTTTATTTCGACCTTCATTATTGAGATTAATATTTGTTGTTGATTAATGATCATCATTGTCTTATTTTAACGAACAAACCTGTACTGTGTTACAAAGTTACAGAGACTTTTTACTACATAACTATTGAAGAAGTTTACAAACTGATTGACAATTATGTTTCCAATACCTATAAACCTTTAACAAAGTGCTGTCCTATTATATTATACTTTCTATACTTTCATTATACATATTACATTATGTATATTGTCAGAACAGAGTTGTTACATAATTTTGGTTGTATCGGTATATATAAAATGTTTCTTCAAATTTCATCCAGACAAAATGTTAAGCTATTATCATGAAGATTATTTAAAACTTTATTGATTTTTTTTTATTAAGAATCATTTAAAAAAAAATTCTGAATGTCGCAACTACAGTGCCTACCTACAGTGCCGGTTCAGACTATTATCCTGGCAAGAAAAACTGTCATAAGATACTGGCAACAATTGATTGAATGAATCTGGGGCCATGAAGAGGAGTGTCTTGTGTGTTATGCCTCTTGTTTGAGAATGGTTTAGATTCACAAACTAGCCTGGTAAGACAGCATCTGTTGGGTCCACACTAGTTGATTATATTATTATTTATATTCTATTATATCTAGCTGTCCTAGTTATGGAATGCAAAACTTTATTTTATGTGGCCGAAATTCTTTGAGGCCTTGAAATGGTTAATATTAGGACCCTTTTGTATTTTATTAGAATTATGTACCTATTAAGTTAAGAATTCCTAACCAGTTACATGCGAATTTGCGATATATATTATATATCTTAAGTTTTCTCAAGCTAAAGTTAAGCAATATAAGAAAGATAGCATTTAGTAATTTAATATTATATCATATTTTTGATAACCCTGCTATTCCAAAAAGGGTAAGTGATTACAGTTGGTTCCTCTTAGTACCAGAGAAATCCTTATCAAGTAAGTTAGAACCTATTTGAACAACATTCAATTAGAATTCTAAAGCCAGGCTGACACATTTGTCTCGATGTTAATAAGTAGTAGTAGTAATAGTATAAGTGCTGATTTACACTTGATTAAGATAAGTAGCATGTTAATTTGCATCACAGGCAATTTAAGTTCTTATTGTCGTTTGAATGGAAAAAAAGTGATAAGTTGTCAAGTTAATTGAATTAAATAAACAGCTATAATTTAATAATCTTTTGGCAAGTTAAATGTAAAGACTTAACAGACTAATACATCCTAACCATGTCTATTGTGTCACCTGCACAGTCAGTGGTTTGCAGGCAGTAGGGCCAGTCAATTTATGATAACTAATTTTATTATTGATCTAGCAACTTATGACTGCTTAGCTGGCATAGGTTTGGACGTCACTTACAACTTAACTTGTAACTGACCATTTTTTACCACCGTACATAAAAATGCCGTACAGTACATTAAATGTTAACCAGTCCTTATCTTACATTGAGTTTGTCATCAGACAAAGTAGCTTCTTCCAGATGGAACAAGCTACTTTGTCTTCTGGGGAGATCCCTAGAATAGATACCTAAGTAAGGTATCAAAGAATATTCAAACTACTTAAATTTTTGTTGATGTAACACAAAATTTATTTTCATATATTAGCGGAATACATTATTGTGTACACTTCAAGACTTCCAAAAAACTAGCGTTTAGTTGTGCCTTGGTAAATGATGTTACACTAACACAAGAATGTAACAAATAAACAATAATAATAAATAAGACTTACCTGATAAACTGATCACAATGATGGCCGGCAGGATAAACACTGAATTTGAGAAAGCGTGCTCTAACGGACCGTCCTGGCCCCCACTTAAGTCGACCATTTTTAATACTATAAAATAATACTGAGATATTCGAAAAGTTTTATTTAAAACTCAGATAATGAAAAATATTTGAGCTTAAAACGCATTGAAAAATTCAATACAAATGTATCAAAAAGAAAAAGAAATGTCAATATTCATTATCGAAATGTCAACTTGACGTCTTTGTTTTGATTTTTGACACTGACACGAGGTGTAATTTGCCACATGCAAGGGTCTATATGAAGTGGTGTATAAATGGCCCCGACTATGTTTTTAGTGAAAATTATAGAATATATTTATCTACATTTCTAAAAGATTAAGGGCCTGTTTCACTACTTCCTGATAAGTTACGCTATCCAGAAACCTATCTAACAAACGACGTACCTACAATGATAAGAAAATTATAAATAGCCTACTGCCTATCCATCTGAAAGGGGCATAACTGGTCCTAATTATTAATAAATAGTAAATAGGATAAGGCGTTACCTTAAGGAATATTGCTAAAAATTATTATCTATAAATATAGCTACCATAGGCGTATAGAGGGGGGGGAGCTAGGATTCATTGGAGGGGGGGCGAGGAGGAGTTGTTCCTTCCGCCTAATACAACCAAGTCTGGGATGTGGAGTCCAAAAATATCTTTTTTGCAGTTGGCAACCCTATCTGGTGCCCATCCCAAAACAATCTAGAGAATACTTTTTTGCCGGAAAAATATATTATGGCTCTTGCACGATAAACTAATTTTGGCGCGGCAGAATTGCGGGAAACATGTAATTTCTAATATTTTTTTTAGTTACTGGCCAAAGCCTTAAGCCACTAGTTAGTAAGCTTAAGTTAAAAGAGGCTCAGGCCCCCGCCCAAAAAATGGGTTCCAGATACGCCAATGCTGGCTACAAGTTGAACATAGGAAAAACATTAAACACACAAAACACTAGACAAGTATTTTAATATATGTTTTAATAAAGAGAAAAGAGTTATTCTTATTAATATTTATAGGATAAAGTGTTGTTTGTTATTAATCAAATACAATGTATGTAATTCGTAATTTAATTTATTTGGTATAATCGAAATCAGACTCTGAATATCCGATGGAGGGACAAAATCCTGTTTCTCATATCTTATTGTAGGCGGGTAATATGGCACCCAAGATTCAAATGAAAATCATTATCGAAATAACGATGACGAATTTACCCGCGACTTCACTTGCGTTATAGCCTCTCCACTAAGACAGTTCATCCAAAGCAGTCCACACTAAGCGGATTTGGTACGGAGTGAAGTGAGTGTCCGGATAACGTTAACAATAATTTGGTAAAAACTAAAGTTGCAGTATTGTCTGTACTTGTTGCTTCACCTGACCTACAATATTTAGAGCAAAGCTCTCGCCTCGTCTCGCCTGTCAGCCTCGAAAAGTCTCGCCACGAGACTCTCGCCTGAGAACTCTCGGCGAGAGTGTACAGCCGACATTACAGAAGCATTTAATCCAAAAATCCACAGCCGAACATATAACCTACTCGTTTTTGGAAGAAGAATTTCATCAAAATTCGTTCGTTAGTTTCGGCGTGATTAACGCATAAATATGCAAACAAACCTTTCATATTTATAATTTAACTAGCTGTGCCCGCTATGCTACCGGCGTAAAAAGGAGCGTGTGTTAATATAGAATATCAGCTAGCTCCATGTCAAATTTTATTGAAATCGGTCCAGAGGTTTGCGTGAAGAAGTAACAGACATACAACTTACAAACTTTCGCATTTATAATATAATGAGCCCCCGTTATATTATAAACTACTAATATTATAAAAGCAAAAGTTTGTACACTCTCGCCAAGAGCTCTCAGGTTAGTCTCGTGCGAGAGCTCTCACCGAAACACAGGCGAGTGCACATATTTACACTCTCGTTCTCGAGCGATTAAATAGGATTACGCTCCCTCTCGTTCTGCACAATCAGTATGCGCCCAAAGGCGAAGAGAATATAATCAGTACGTTATACCCAAATGTTTGAGAACCAGTGTCTCCTATTTGTCTTGCAGCTGGACTGGAAATACTTGCCAGAGAAATTTTTAACTTCACGACGAGACACTTGTCTACCCAGTAGCTACCTTATTTCACAAAAAAACTATTTTATTTCTTGTAACGACTTTACGAACAAAATAGTCTTTTTCTTATAATAGTTTTTTTGTTGACTTCAGATAAAAATATTTTCTGTAAAATAGCTGCTTCCTGCTAAATCACTAGTAGCCAATGAGCAGCACACACATATTATACTGTATCACACACACACACCTTGTTGTCGACGCAGGGCGTGCCAATCGACGCATCTGTAGGTGCCTATGGGCTATGGTTATGTAATTATAGTTTCGCATTGTTTGTAGATCGTATGTGTAGTAAAGTTTGTACAAGCTTATGTTGTACCATTGCCTGTTGTTTTTGTATATATTCTTTGTCTTTTAATAAATAAATAATAAAAAAAAAATGTTTTCTGATATGGGCAGCAATTCTTTTGGGATATTTGCCCCGATTTATTATGAATGATATGCAGACACGAAATAATAAAATCCATGGATATGCTATGTTTTAATTTCATAATACTTTATAGCATACAATTAAATTATTTTTGGTCAACATTAAATTTGGTTGCCCCGACGTGGTCGCGACCACGATGCAAGCAAAAATATAGTTATACAATGTCAGGGCATCCGGACGTTACTAGGTGTTACAAACCGTAGCACGATACACATATAGACAACAATACTAGTTTTACAACCTTGTTACACCTGAGTCGAACTATCGTATCACATTTTTTCCTCTCTGAATTAAGAACCGTGGCCGATGCTTTAATTCTACATACATTGCTATTTTGCGTTTAACATTGATTATGTGGTTATGGTTAACAATGATCCACTTTGTTCGGTCTTCAAAAGTATTGTTAACTACTCTAAGAAATTCATTAGTTTTTTTTATGATTTTAATTAAAAAAAGTAATGCTACCATATCTAACGAAATTCTCGAAATGATTACTAATTTACAAAATTTACACTTACTCTAGAACTTCTCTATGAAACTTAAATTTAAAACTATTATATCGATCTAAAGAAAATCGACAAAAGGTCCTCGTTGACCATGTATATACACAAGTTTGTGAAAGCATCGAACATATTTTGATGCTAATTTCCATTATTAACTAACTAGCCTAAAATAGTTACGAGACAGCAAACTTATATTATTTAAATGTCTCATTTTGTGGTTACTATTTGTCATTCATAAAATTTTAGATCAACCACATTTTTTTTGTATATTTTATTATTTATTTACTTAAGCACCTAACTATACTCGTCAATAAGTCATAAGAATCGTCTGAATTGTCTAATACCTGAATGCATCAATTGCACATATTGTCGTATTCTTAGCGAAACGCGTTATGTCTACTTAAAATGACATATATACCTATATATGTCATTTTAAGTAGTATTAAATTGCCTGCACCTCGTCCTCGAAACTTACTTAAAAGAGCTTAGTATATCCCACAGCATTCAATATTTCAAGGTATCTCCGACAAACAGTTTACACTTTTATATCCTTCTGCAAACATTTATATGCTCCTACGGTAATAAAAAAATGCACTATACAAATTCTTATACAAAATTAAGTCTTACATAGGATACGACTTTTTCATAGTGTATTTTTTTGTAATTCACTAAAGTTTTAAACAGGCATTGCATAGTAGCACAATAGTTACAGGTTGTATCAAAATTATGTACTAAATTTCTTCAATTTTTGTCCAATTCTTTAGAGTGACTTTTCTATTATTTGTATCTTAAATATATTTTTGTATTATTATCCCTAAGATGAAAAATGTTAATGGTTATATTTTTTTAAAGAAAAAAGTTTGTCTGAGTCACACATCTTGTTAGAGTATTTTTAATTTTATTACTTATTAGTATCTTAGAACGAACAATTTGACTGCTTACACAATATGTGCAATTGAGTATTCAGACGTGAAAAATGTTGTAGTGGTCATCACAGCCACAAAAACTAAAATAAACTCAAAGAATTAAAAGATAATATGCTTCTAAGCAACGGTGATAATTTCATTTTAATTAACATTATTACAAAAATATAATATAAAATAAGTAGTTATATTCTAACTTATTTTTTTTACTTCTGTACTTTTTCATAAAGTTCTAATTATAGAGCAGAGCCTACTGTCTAATCTAAACGTAAGTTTTTAGAAATTGCAATAAATATCAGGAAAGGACAAACGGCTACCATCCTAGTTGTGAAACATGATATTAAGTAAAATATTAAGCTTTGTTTCCTATATTACATTAAATAGTATAGTGGATAAATTTTAGCACTCACTGGGCAACCACTTGCTTAGATGATGAAATACAAAACTTACATTAACAGAACTTGTAATGATAAAAAACAAAAACAATTTTAATAAGTGGCCGCCAGTAGGCTTGCTATTACAATAATAAATGCCAAAATTTTTATTTTCTTATTCTAACAATAATTTGGATTTGCTTTATTTGTTGTTAAAGAAAATTAACACTGGTTTAAAAATTTGTAACAATCGATATTAAAAGATCAAAAAGTTAAAGGCGAGAATGCTTAGTGCATTCTCTTTATTTTCACTAAAACTAAAACGTCACTTCTATGGAAATGGGGTGTCGTGTTGTTTGACCACGGTGAAAACGAGTCCGGACCAATCCTTGGTCCAGGTCGTGTATGTCACCGCTCGTATTACACATTGTTGCATACATTTTGACCTTTTACTATTGATTAACCTCGTAATACTGAACGGAACAAAATTTCTCGCATGTTACCGTAGTATTTAGTTCGTACGGTATATCTACAATAAAAATCTCAGTCTATCTCACCGTTTGTTTACGACTTATGGCTACCTAAATTAAGGCTCACTTTACATTATTGCTAATTTATCAACATTATGATAATGTAAGATTAAGATATATATTTAAGGCTGAATGGGACTCTTTTCATATACTCCAACTATTTTTATATTTCGAAAAGCTGTTAAGACACATTGAAAAATATTTTTGGTTAATAGAGGTATATTTTGACAAAAATGAAGACTTAAATGAAATATTTATAAAGAAAGCTTTCTAGATTTATAATTAATTTCATATTTCTTTTGTAATGGATTTTTCAAGTATTCACATAAATGTTTGTATGGATAACATGGCTATGATTAATAAAAATTTACAAGGAACTTTGAGAATAATAATATTAATAAAAAACCTTAGAACATATTTAAATATTTCTTACTTAATTCTTTCGAAGAATGAACAAAGTGGCAGTGTTTGCAAATTTATATTACAGGCACAACATTATGGAAATAAGAAATGTGAGTAATTTAAATTTATATACAATCGATTTTTATTTAGTTTAATTATTCCCATATTTACAAGAAAAGAAAATTCTATTGGACTATTCCTCACGTAACTCTACATCAAATGCTAAAACTTTCGAAACACTGTGATTGAAAACAAAAACGTTTTGTCGGCAAATGTTTTCGTAAAATAGTCCAATAAAATCGCCCAAAGCGCTTACAAGTGGCAAAAAGAGCCAAGCCCATCAATCCAAGGCGTGTAAAAAAATTAAAATTTTGAAAAAAAGAATTTCCGGTAGTAACCGTTACACTACACTAGTGAGGTCCGTTCGTTGCTGAGGAACGTCGACACACGTAGCCCTACGGCCGGGGTGACGTCACTTCCCCGGATGCCCGTTGCCAAGTGTATGGTCGGCGACCTGCGAATACGATCCACGTTGAGAGCGCGCACAGCCGTGTGTCGTCGTTCCTAGTGAGGCTACCGCGGCGGCCGCGTCGGACCGCCGCGCGCGACCTAAACTATACTTGAACTGACTCAACTATAGTTTGAGGAAATCTCGTAGTTTGGATAGTTATTATAAAATTAATAACCATCCAGACTACACGCAAGCCACCCACCCACCACCAATTTAAGCGAAAAACTCCCGACAGTTAAAAGTGAATATTTGCAACCCTCGTCGTAGATATTAAAATTTTAGTGTAATTTCGGTAAGTAATTTGAGCCCCACAGGATACGATATACACAGCTGCACGCAAACTATCATTTAGCTGTCCCAGACATCGAAAAATTAGCATCATCAAAAGTCACACGTGAAATGATAAACAGCTAAACAATAGTATAAAATATATCAAGTGCATAAAAACAGTTTAAACAAAGTGAAACGCGACAAATCAAACATGCAAATATAGAAAATCAATTTTGACAGACAACTTCAAAATCTTGCTTGTGGCGTGGTCGAATGTGAGTGACCACGCCGCCAGCAACTTGGGGATCACCATTAACCATTTCGAATTTTTCAAGGTCAATTACATTTCAAATTAATAAAAAAAGAATGTGCATCGACACACGAGTTTAAGAAATGACACCGACATTAATAACATATCCATAGATTTTTTCAATGGGGCCAAAAACAATTTGTAAAATAAAATGATTAAAACTAAGGTAAAGATAAATTTAAATAAAATTCAACCTGATACAAGAATTTAATAAGAAAACAACTTTACTTAACCACAAAAATCTAAACAACATAACAATAATATATACAATTGATTTAATCTCAGATATTGATTATTAAATTAATATATTTCTTTAACTTTAATATAGCAATATATACATAAAAATTAAGTACTTTCCGTAACGACATGTAAAAAGGTTTTATTTAATTACTGTTAAATGGTAACAAAAATGGCACCATTATTTCAATTAATATTTTTCTTACTAGATTCATATTAATATATATTTACATTTTTACGTTATAATTGGTGTTTAAAAAAGTTTTTAGTTTAATATTGGTATATTTTAAACTTGCAGATGTGTTATGAAAAAAAACTAAAAAAGTAAGATGCTACATCCCTAATATTGAAGACAACAGTTATGCAGAACTGTATTTGAAGCAACACTAAGAAATGCTTACTTACTAAATATGTATTTCAGTTGTCAATATTAACATATTAGATATGTATAAAAATCATTAATCCTCATTTGTTACTAATTAAAGTATGAGATGAACTGAAAAACGTTTTTTGTCAATTGAGTCTCAAATATTTATTTCTGAATGTAAGCTAGTTAATGATTAATCTAAAAAGGGGTGTAGATGGTTTAGTCGAAAGCGGAAATTTTTGTAAATTTGTTTGGGCTACTTTGGAGATAAACATACTTAAAGTATCCAACTCCTCCTTTCCAAGGTTAGCTTTGGAGTGGAGGGGCAAAAAAGCCGAAGACAATAAAAACTAATTAATTTTTTTTCCACGAACCATTTCTTTACTAGCCGAATTGGCTCTTTAAGTTTGTACTACAAAGTGTTGGAATAGCTATACTGGCTATTTATTTATTTCGTTTAACGACTATAAAATTATAGGCATATCAATTTCAGCTTAAAAAAACATGTTTTACAAGGAGCAGAGAAATGACTTCAAGTTGATTCTTATACAAGTAGAAAATTGGCTGCCTAAAAAAAGCAAGTATTTGATTCTGTAAGTGACGAAACGGATGAATATCCACCACGTATAGGTAGCCTACGTTATTTAAATAAATTATACTACACTTGTTATCTACACGTAATACTTTCAAATGACTTATAGTTAATGTTTTAAGAGGAACAGTTTTTTACAAGTACACCCTGTAGCATTAATGTTTTGAGCAAGGATATTAAACTACATATTATTAAAAAAAGAAAATGCAAATATGAAATAAAGTTATCTGTTTATAGCTAAATTAACTTAAAGCTGAAATGGTAATGTATTCTTGAAAATAACTTACATTGTTTCAAAGCAATGTTTGTATCTTAAGTCTATACGCGTTAAAAAGAAATATATTTTAACAGTCTAGAATATCAAAGCTGTACTATGAATCTGCTTTTGCATCATTGTTTAATTCTTTTTCTTTTCATCTTGATGCAAATAGATCAGAAAATTTTATAAAACAGAGTATCAATTTAATTTAAACTTTTTAATAATAACTTGTATTTACTACCTAGTTTCCAAGTAAACAAAATAATGTTTTAAATATAAAATATTCCTAACATAAGTAACAATAATGTTTAACATGAGATTTTTTTTAATTGGACATACACAGCATAATTTTCATATAACTTAACCTATATTATAAAACTAGTTTAGAGTTTCTAAACTCTCATTGATAAAATAATTATTTCCTGCTTATAATCCTATATGTTGCTGGCAAAGTCTATCAACTTTTCTAACATATCAGATAAAGAAGTGTTATTAAGTTGAAACTAAATTTTTACACTTATGGTGTATCTATTCCTATTAGTTTATTCGTTTTAACTTTACATCTATGGCAAGGCTGATACATAAAAAAAAGCATTTCCTTTCATATAAAATTTCAAAAACCTAAACTCTAATGTCTTTAAATATATCTATATAGACATCAATTTATGGTAATTGGGTACACTACAGTATAACGTCTACAGTATAATATTAAACATCGATTTTTAAGCTTAGTTTATAAAATCTTTTAAAGAGGTCCGCTTAATTACTAATAAATATTTTTTATATAAATTACCCTTTACATTCTTCGTCGATTCTTGTAACTTATTATATAAAACTATGTCTCGTCCTGTATATATCAAAATATATATTTTTTTTCAAAATAATTACCATGCATGGTATAAAGTAACTTTATCTGTTTACACCAAAGACGCGGTATGTACGACGCGATATGTCGTATTTAATTTGAAATATCCGACAGGTGGTTCTAATAACATTATTATTTAACCATTGGGCTAACATACTATTGGGCTAACTAGCTTGTCTTTCATTTATTGTTTAGCATTATACATAAGTTTATAAAAAATGATATTGTCAAATTTTGATTGAATGATGAAAGATTGGCAGTAAAACTTTGCTGTTTTAAAATTTAGATCTTGAAATATGTATATAGAAAATATAAATAGTCCGTTTGACGCTCAACAACAGTACATTATGTACAAATCTTTTATATAATATACTTTATGAGTAAAATATAATATTATACCTTTTATAAACTATTATATTCATAGGAAGATTACGTTTTGGAATGGAAGCATCTTAACTTTTAATATAAGACACATATAGAAAATATATCGATTATATGACTTAATGAATAAGATAGCTACTGTATGTTAGTAAATATCTTAAAAAATTAAGTATGTATATTATATCACATTTTGTTATATTTTCAGTGTTTTGTTGCGTTTAGAACCTGAATTCTTAAAACACATTAATACAAGATTTGTACGACATATAAAAATACTTTATATTGAAGAAATATTTTCAACATACTTATGGTAGTAGACGCAACTTCCAATTCACAAATGAACCCAAAAATATAACATAAATGTTTTATATTCGTAAATCGTAGCAATCCCGCCAGCGTCGCGTCGCTACCGCCGAGGAGATCCATTTCAGAGCATCTTAAAAGTAACAAAAATATAAAGCCAAATGCTAAATATTGAACTTTTAGTTAACAAAAAATGTAAGTATAGGTAAGGTAAGGTAAAGTCGAATTAGATCTGTCATTGAACCAAAAACTAAGATTACTTTAGAAGTATGAGGTCGATCACTCTGGCGGCGGAGGCGGTAACGGCGGTGGCGGCATGGCGGGCAGCGGAGGCGGCGGAGGCTGGCGCGGCAGCCCCGCTTGGTGATGGTGCATGTGCGGGGGCGGTACCCGCGGCTGCTGGTGCGGAGCCCGCGGCCCCGGATGCGGCGGCCGGGGACCCCGCGGCGGCGGATACATGCCACCGTAGAAGTAACCGTCCATCCCCATACCGTAATGGTACAGGGGCGGCGGCGGCTGGACCATGTAAAAGGGCAGGGGGTTAAACGGGGGAGGGACGTTCCAATCGCCTACCTTAGGGTGGGGTGGTTCGTGCCGCTGCATCTTGTGAGGCGGCCCTGCGTCCGGCGGGCCCGACCTCTTCCTCGACGTTTCGAGGACGTCCTTCGATATCTTGATCTTGAGGCCGGGCGGCTGCGGCGGCGGCGGCGGCGCGGCCAGCCTCTCCTTCGGTATCTTGATCTTGAGGCCGGGGCTGCTGGACAGCTTCTCCCGCGGGATCGTGATCCGAAGCGCGCCGTCCTGCTCGGGCGGGGGCGGCGCCGGCTCCGTCTTCTTCTCCCTCTCCTTGTCCTTTTTGTGTTTTTTCCTCTCCTCCTTGGACTTGTCGCGATCCTTGTGTTTGTGTTTATCTTTTTTCTTCTTCTCTTTCTTGTGCTTGTGTTCGGCCTCGTCGGCGGGCCGCGGCGGGGCAGCGGCGGGCGGAGCAGGAACCCGGGGGGGAGCGGGCAGTACGGCGGGGACAGGCTCGGGAGCCGGAGGGGCGGCGGCGAGCGGCGCAATCGGCTCAATGGGTTCGCGCTTGACCTCCGCTGGAGCTCGCTCTAGTGCGACAGTTATGGGGGCCGGTTTGGCGAGGCTCTCCTTAAGCAGATTAGACACGAGGGTGGGGTCGGTCTCTATGCCGTTAATGGGCTTCGTCGGCTCCGGCTTCCGGTGCTCCGGGTGGCGGGCCTTGATCGATCCGCCGCGCTGCGAGTCTCTCACTACGTTCTCGTAGCCCGGCGTCTCATCGATCTTCTTTAGGACTGGGACCAGCTCGGGTTCGGAGTTGGAGGGCAACCTCGGTCGAGATCTGTGCTCCTTACTCGGCGGGGATGAGAACGGCGACAGGATGGCCGGCGGCTGCATGTCCCGCACCACAGACGTAGGATCGGGGCGTCTTTTGTGGGGACTCAATGGCTTAGGTTGTTCGAGAGGCTGAAGGCTCGGCGCCTGGGACGCGTGAGGTAGAGCGACGTTAGGCACGCTCGGTCGAGACTCAGGTTTGGGCCTCTGCTGGGGAGGTTGTGGTCGGCGGGGTGCAGAGGCCGCGGCCGCGACAGTGGGAGTCGTGGCGTTCTCCGGCGAGAACAGGGACGGCGGCCGCGTCCGCTGGGGGACCACCTCCGGCTGGTGGGTCGGAGCGGAAGTGGAGGGGCCAGGCATCTGCCTGTGGTGTCTGTGGTCCGTGTGGAGCGGCTTGTGGTGGGGGGGTTTGTGGGGCCAGGGATGCGGGGGTTTGTGACTGTTGTGGCTGGAGGGAGGTCTGTGATGGGGCGGCGGCTGCGAGGGCCGGGAGCCTGGTTGCGGGACGGGTCTTTGAGCCTGCTGGCTGGGGTGCGGTTGCTGCTGCTGCTGCTGTTGCTGCATGGCCTGCTGCCGCCTCTCCCTCTCCTCCCGCCTTTCCCTTTCCTCTCTTTCCTTCTTTTCTCTATATAAATTGAAGTCAATTTTTTGAGGTTGGCTCGGTGGATTTTGAGGTGCCGTCGTGGCCGGTACGTAGCCACCTGGAACTGGTTGTCGTCGCCTTTCACGTTCATATTCTGCAACAAAAATACTTTATACTTTAACCAGAGTCTTCTGCACACAAAATGTATATGAATGTAATAAATTTTAAAAGCTTTAATTTTTTATTTTAAGCCCATATAAAACATACCTTTATCAAAAGATTTCTCCATTTCCTCAGTATTAGCTAAACTGTGTTTCTTCTCAAATGGTGAATTTGCGACTGATGAAGAGCTGTATGGGTGTGCATTCGAATGAGGCGAGCTCCCACCTAAAAGGTTTAAAGTTATGTAACGTTAATAAAGTAAAATGTACGACGTAATGATTCTCTTTAGCGCCATACTTACTGTTATTCGACATCGTCATCATTTTCCTTTTGAGTCTGGAC
This sequence comes from Cyclargus thomasi, assembly GCA_026546445.1. NCBI lineage: Eukaryota > Metazoa > Arthropoda > Insecta > Lepidoptera > Lycaenidae > Cyclargus > Cyclargus thomasi. The sequence continues at coordinate 27,562 of JAOTAV010046603.1, forward strand.
GGACATTTATCAAATATATGTAGAAACTCTGCAGTGAGCCTCTCTAACAGCTCTGTGGTTACTGAGCGGTCTACGTATGAAAACCAATGCCGCCCTTCGTGAGATTGTGGTATCTGAAAATTTGTTTTGTATAGCTTCTTTTGAACTTATCGCGCTTATTACCCAAATTACTTATACTTATATATTACGCGCTTAATACCCTAATAATTTAAGCTATTCTAAGTTTTTATGCTAATATTTTGAATGTATAATTTTGAGTGGAAAATTTACGGTTTTCATTATAATGATGAAAAAGTCAGACAGAGATAAAGTTAATATAATCTTGTTTGTCAATCTATTTGAACATACAAAAAGAAAGATAACTAGAGGTCACCCTGTGGTCGAAAATCTATTATAAATATTAAAATCCATTGTGTAGAGATGCTATAAAAAGTATAATTATTCTTTCTCGATTCAATCACAAACTTCAATTTGGAATACAGTTTCGTCTATAATTAACGTTTCATGTCAAAATATTGTAGTGCGAGTGTTGTGTGCGTAGCGTTTTATTGTTTTTAATAAATAATATATAAAATATTAATGCTTTTTTTAAAATAATATTGGTATTCCACGCTTCTCCTTTATATCGACTAAATATATATAAAACTTGTAAAAAAGTGTACAAGTTTTTCGTTCGCGTATTAATATAAAGATAGCATTAACTATTACTCCATTAATAATATTTTACTGCTAATCAAAGAATGTACTAGTTATGTAATAGTAACTTACTGCCCAATTGCTCCATTTGGACGCTAGATGAATGCAGAAACAAGCCACAACTGTCGGTCTGTACTGCAGGCACATCGTAGTCAGGTGCAAACTGTTTGACGCCATAAAGTACGACGTCTGCGCCAGATCTTTGGGAGCTGGGGAAGAAAAAAAATACTATTATGCAACTAAATAATTAAAACATTACAAAAGGTAATGTAGAAATTTGAAATATTACAGTATTATGGCACATTTTTTATCCTTAGTTTACTAAAATTATACTTCAGGACACTTTCTAAGTTCCTATGTTAAGATGGTTTTAAAAACAAGTTTTACATTCTAAACATAGACGACCCGACAAACTTTCGAACCAAATATGAAGAAATATATCCTCGATATATTTCTACAAGTACAAAGCGAAGAAACTATTCTGTATGCTTGTACCATCGAAAAAATGAATACAGAGCCAGTTGACGGACCTCATTCGGTCGGAATACATCAATTCCATATAAGTCGTGTATCGGTTGGGTTTGACATATCGCAACCAACTTATAGCCGCAATCAGGCTCTGTATCAACTCGCCTGTACTATGTATATGCTAAAAAGTTATGCTGAATTTGACCTTAATGTTACTCAGCCTGAATTATAAACAATATTTGTTGAAATGTTTGTCTTTAAATGACACAGTTCTTGTATGCCCATGGTGGGCAAAAGGTTAAACAAAGTAACATGAAAAATTAGCAAGCATTCATTTAGGAAAATATTTGAACTATTACAAATAATAGGAACTTATCCTGTTAAATAAAATTTATTAAGGTTATTAAATTCATATCCATTTAACAAATAGTCAAAGACTCATTAGTAGATGTGAATTCATAACTATGAAAGTGATTAGGTTTTTTAATGGACAATTTATGTATTGTATTAATTTATTTTGAATTTTTCGTAACACAATAGGTATCGGCACATTGTATGGTTGTTTTTTGTATGCAACATGCGACTATCTTTATGTAAATATATTATGAAAACTACTAATTACAACAAAGGGGTTCCTATAAAAAAATTACTACACTTTGCTAACCTCTATACTGCAAAACAAAATGATTTTGCAACTTTATTTAGTTGTGCTTTTGTTAGTGCCATCAAGAGGATACAGTTTTAATGATTTTACATTGAGTCAATGCAGTGCTCTGGCAAGCTAAATAAGCCCTTGTTGAAATACATCCAAAAAAATGTTTAACAAAAATTGAACTATAAATTATCATACAGATAATAATTACGTATCATATTTATTTCAAGGTAAATAGGAAATAATGTAGGGTGACGCACACGTTAGGATGATAATGTGTTTCAATGTAATATGTAAACCATAACATACCTGCTGCTATTGCAATAAAAAATACTTCTCCCTCTTAATGCCGTTGTATTTTTTTAGATTGGCAACACCATCCCCGTCTAGACACTGGTTTTGCTACTTTCATATCATACAATTTCATTTAGAGTTTTTTGACATCCACTGTCGATTACATTATTGTGAATAAACTTTTAATTTCATATAATGCATGCTATTTTAAACATTAAATTGTTCGACTTTTTTATCACATAAAAGGTGAAACTGTAATTTACTTATGTTAACTGTTGAAAGTAAATACTACTAATCAGGTAAAAAATTTACTATTAAAAAGGTCATAGCAAAAACATATTATAAAACAACAGTTTTCTTCCTAACATGCAATAACTAGACTTTAGATAACCTAAAACAGTGGATGTCGAGCCAAGTCTCCAAATAGAACCCAGTCATACAAGCTCTAATATGAAAGCCACAACCAGTAGAGCACGTAGCAAGGAGACGGCTCACCTTTGACAAGGTGGCATGTCCGCACAACATATGTGTGTGGGTGGTCGATCGCTACGTCAAACCCTAAGGTCTGTAGCAGAACATTCTCATTAAACACTAAGTCTTGTGCCTGAAACAAGAAAAATAATTCTATAATCTAACATTCATTGAACAATCTAACATTGACAACATATTTCATATCATATAGTTCATTGACCCTAAAGGTTAAAAGGCAATTTGTATCTAAAAAAAAATAAACAAGGAAAAACTATAAAAGGGATCTAAAAAATTATAATCATCTAAATTCTGCTACTGTACACAGTTTGTAATGACCCTTAGATAAAAATGTAGTCAATACATGTGTCACATGATCTTGGGTAACCTTCAATATTAATCATGCTAAATGCAAGTACATACAAAATAAACAATATGTAGATGATTTACCTGTTCTTGATACTGCTCCGAGGTAAGGGCATTCGCCCCTTCACCTCTGTGGAGGCAGACATGGGCCACTTTTATGACATATTCCAATTTCCTTGGCTGTTCCTCTACCTGCAAAATGTAAATTTCAATATAATTATTCTACATCTATTGGAAACAAATTTTTAACAACTTGCATGCCAATCTTAGGAGATATTCCAAATATGTACCACTTATTTATGTTTATGTAATATTTATTAATTAAAATAACACAATACTATAACTTAAAGTAAACATACCTTTGCAGCTAGGAAGAGTGCCGCTGCTGCTATTGCATTCCTGTGAAACTGTGTGAAGGAGTGGAATGCATAGAACCGGTGCATATACACTATAGCTGTATTTATACATAGTTGAGCTCTGTTGTTAGTGCTAAGGAAATTATATGGTCACAGTATATTATGACTAAAAACAAATTAACAACATTCATTCCAATAATTTGGAAAAAAATTATACTGACAGTGGAGTTACACAAAATTTTGATACAAAAGTAAATCCTTTCATGAAAAGTAATAATACTCGTCTAATTATAAACCAGCAACAGTTAGACACATCATTAATGTGACACATCAGTATGAATTTTTTAGTAAACCTGCCGTCTGATCTGGTCATGGTAATTTAAAATTTTATTGTTATTACGGCGAATTGCGAGACATTTGGAAGTCATGTCCAACACAACCTCGGTCAACATGAGACTCGCAACATTACTTAGGTCAATGCTATAGAACTTCTAGATAGTTCATGGTCATACAGAGTTTCCCAAAAAGGCTTCTGTATATGACTACTTGCCCTAATTATTTTCATCATGCTTATTGTTTGCTAATCATCGATTTTTACAGAAACAACTATTATTTCAATATTTTATAATGCAGAAACCCATAATATTATTGTTAGATTTTCACGCCTTTTAAATGCCGCCAAAAAATCTCCCAGAGTGTGACTCCACACTAGTTGTATTTTACATACTCTATGTATAATCAGAGAAGTTAAAAGAGATACAGTTTGTGGATCTAGGTAATTTGGTCAGGTTATGTCATACCCAGCCGACGGATCGTGGCTTTTGGTGGCTTACATGGAATTGACATATTCCAACCAAATGACATAGGTCCGTCAACTGGCCCTCTTTCAATTTCCCCCATCATCAACAAAGAGTTTCGAAACTCTTTGAATCTATGTATGGAGAAATATAAAAGTGATATTTATTTTTAATTCGTTAAGAAAATATATATTGCAACGCTTTTATAGCATCCTTTTTTTTATTTTATAGAAAATTGTTTTCTTGAATAGTATAAATTATTTTTATTTGTGGCTGACTCTCAGATATCATACTCAGAAAGAAAAAAAAATGTAGCTGATAACACTTGAACCCTAGCTCATGAGCTGGTCAAATAAAAAACATAAAATTGCTACTGACATGACATCCTAATTGGAAGTATTTTCTGGTTTACATATATTAAGTTGATAAGTAGTTAACTAAATTTTAACTTAATTTTCAGTTATAAACTGCATGGAAACATAAAATTTTTTAATAAGTGGCAAGTTGAGTCACTTAAAATTTAGTTAACTATTTATCTACCTAATATACGTAAACCAGACATATGGAAAAAAATTAAAAATAGTAATTTTAATTCACTTTAATTATTAACCATAAGCTTTTATTTTATAATAGACTTGCTTATTCCAGTGGCTTCGCTCACATTAAGTAGTATTTTCATACAACTTTCAACCCCTATTTGACCCTCTGGATGTAAAATAGCATAAAACGCCTAAACATGTATTTATTTATTTTGAATCAGCAGCTCAGAAATAAAATTTTAGGTCTCTAACTTAAGAATTGACAAACTTTCATAGAAAAATATATAGAAACTTTAATCCCCTATTCAACCTCTTAGGGCTAAAATTTCAAAAAATGCTTAAACATGTCCTTTTATTTTAAATTAGTAGCTCAGAAGTAAAATTTCATATCTTTAACTAAAAAAAAAATGACAAATTTTTATACAAACTTTCAACCCCTATTCCACCCCCTTAGCAGGTGTCTACCCAATAAAATGGTAGCTTTAACAGTTTGCTTGGCGATGATGAAACAGTCAGTCAGTCAAGACTTGTTATTTTATATATAAAGATAAGGTTGAAATGTGATTCCCAAGTTTGACTTAATGCATGTTTAAATATTGAAATTGAATATGAATCAAGTAGCCTATTGTTACAGATTCTACCAGAATTATGTTATAAAATTTAGTTCTATAAATTAATATAAATCTAGATTCTTTTGATAAAACCATTACAATAATACCCTTCTGTAAAATTTATAGATATCATAACAAAAATCAAACTAAACCAACAAGAAATACTCGAACTGAATGTGAGAGTGAAATGAATTGTAAGTAAACAGTTATACTAACAAGTGTGAGTGCTGAATGCTGTGACTCACAAAAAATGGCACACTTTTTTTGCGCACACCATAATGACTCATAGTAATAGTTGTTCACATGTTATAGAAAGGTAGCTGTGCCCCATGTATTCTTCTTTATTTAGCATCAATATTTGCTTGCTTTTGTCATCTATGATAAAGCATGTTGGGCACACAAGTCAGCTATTGTTTAAGATTTTATTTTGTTCTGTGTTCCTGAATCATTAATGTGTGGTATTCAATAAACTTTATACAACCTGATTTTTTCTGTTATTATCTATAATTAGCTTGTACTAAGAATCACAAAATAATAACAATGCAATCATAATATTGGAAATACCCAGATGTAATAAATAAACAAGGAAAAATTGTGCAACTGTTGACCACTAAACTTCAACAAGCCACATCATAAAATATAAAAAACAAACTATTAAGTAAACATTGTTTTAAAAAATTATTACCAACATATTAGTCATACCTTGTACAACTAGAAAAGTATTAATTTATAGAATTGTGTGTGCTGAATAGTCACTAAAAAGTGTAATAAGAAGATTCTTAGTCATGAGTGATTGTTGGATTTTTATATTATATATTTTTTTGATATTTATATACCAGGAGTTTATTTCACAATTAAAGTGAGAGTAAGAAATTAAACTGAGATTGGGATTAGAGATGTTCTTGTTGATACTTATACTACTTAAAGTGCATTGTTAAGAACAATCTTTGTGATAAAATTTAATTTTATTAAGGATGTATCAGTTTGGCTTTAAAAAAACACACCTGTTGATTACAGTAGCATGAACACTAGTAGTGATGACGTTTACAAATAGAATCAACTATAGGAGATTATGATGCAAGATCAATATACGATAACGTGAAAAAGTACGATATTAACTCCATATCAATAAAGTACGAGATATGCCATGCAAACATTATATTTAAAGTTTATAAGGGGTCATTAAACGGAAAAGTTTGAACTTGAATCATGGTCATGAATCATTTTGCCGCGCAATTTTTACCGTAAACACGTACACGGTAAAATACAAGCGCTATTTTAAAGCCAGACAGGTCGATCCCTACGTCAGCGGCCAGCGCGCAAGCGTCCTACACAGCTGTCAAAGTGCACTGACCTAAAAAATAGCACGCAACATGCGATCATAACCTAAATGAAACGATATTTAAATGATGAAAATATGACTTAAATGATATACTAAATTCAGACCTACCTTTTGTCACAAGATTTTGGGCTTACTTGTAAATTCACACAACGTCACGCGAAAGTGACCCGACTGACGCCGTCCAACTTCATAATGTTTCATCATATTTTAAACACAGAACTCATATTAACACGCACTTTCACACATTTTATGACGAACTTATTTATGAAGATATCATAATTCTGGTAGAATACACACTTTTTGTTAGGTTTTGCACGTTTTATCCACATGACTCAACGAAAACATTGCACTCAGTTGAAAAGGATACACTTGGAGGCGCTGGCCCATATCTTGAATAAGATTAGCAGCCTGCTGCCGATAGGCAAGCTCTTTATCTGCATCTAAACCGCATTTTCTGCTTGGTGATGATTGTAATTGTTCTTTTGTAAAGTACCATTTTTCTTGTGCTCCAGCCATTGAATGGAAATTCCAATGACTGTCGAAGAGGCACGACGGAGAGCGTCGCCCCGTCTATGTGCGTGAGTGGGAAAGAGACAGCACTATCGCAGTGACAAACGGATATGGGGAACAATATCATTTGAGTGATTTTTATAATATTTTTAAGGCACTTATGAAAAGCACATTCTAAATTACTTTTTTATAAAAACCAAAATGCTACGTGATTTTAAAAACGATTGGCTAGAAATATCTTATGTATGAAATAAATGTCACTTTTATGTTTACGCTTCACAAGTTTTTAAGCGGCCGCCATTGTAAAAAATTGGTAGTTTTACAGTGAGGTCTCCGGTGACATAATGTTGATCTGCAAAGAACACAGGTATATTTTTATTTATCACTTTGTTTTATTTTGTAGCGTACATTGCACTTTATCGTTTGCATATATTTTTGTGGCGTTTAATGTACTTTTCCAGGAAATAAAATGTTTTTAATATAACGAACCTAGAAACTCACTCACACGGTGAAAATGGCCGACTCACCACTGCATTCAATACACTTTATTTTAAACTCCTAATATTTACAAAGAATTTTTAAATGCAGGTGGAAAGCATGCAATTAAATATGATTTATTTAAATTATGCTTAATTTGTACCTGAAAATTGATATAAACTTTTAGAAGGAAATTAATCATTAATTGGACATTCATTTGACATTCTCATATAGATTTGCGCGCTTTTTAAATGTGAGATGGTCCAAAGATGATCAACAAGAACCAAAAGCTTTCTCTTTTGGGCATAAATATTTTTATGTAGATTTTACCGCGTTTATATTTTGCATAAGATTAAAGAGCTGTATTTGTTGATATTGAGATTTTCTATTCCCTTCACTTGTATCAGTTGCCGAATTTCATATTATCCCTTGAAGATCAATTCCTCAATTATTGTTATTTAATCTATTGTAACTTATTATATTATAATTTCTTTGTCATAAACAATACTTAAGTTTTGTTTTGTCATATATCGATTATAAGAACACATTCATAAGTCTTTAATTACTGACTTTGATAATAATTCTATGTTATGTTTTAATCTCATCTCATTTTCATCATCAATCTCTTTGTCGCCACAGTGTGCTGTATTTCACCTGTCATTGGAAATCATTGTACCTATAAGATACCATTGTTTGTTTTTTCAACTATGAATCAGATGATGTCCTGTTGATAAATCGAAATAAATAAATTATATGAAAATAACATTTTTACAGCTAAATATAACAATGTCGCAAACACCGAGGATTATTCATTTGCCTAAAGTGAGGATGCTGAGCCGTGGGGGGCGTCCATCGTCCATCAAGATCACCAACGTCAAGTCAATCAAACCCCCTGACCCTGCGCTTGTGAAGAAGCAAGAGGATGAGAAGCTACGTGCACGGGTTATTTATTGAACTGATTGAATATTGTAGAGTATAATATTAAATAAGAGCAATAAAGCAGATTTCTGCTATTATGAAATATTCTCCTATTATGAAATTTCAATGTACTGTCAATGCTGGCACTGAATATGCTATATTATAATATAACGTAACTTGGAATTAAATTTTAGCTAGAAAAAAATGTGATATTATGTCATTTATCATATATCTTAAACCTTAGTTGAGGTTTAAATTTCGAGTTTTATGATTTCAGCTCGAAAAAGAGATAGTGCAACGTGCTCGTACATGCGCGCACAGCGCGTACGAGTGCACGCTGCCCGTGGTTTCCGGCCGCGCGTACTGTGCACGCCACATACTGGACGACAAGACCGCGCCGTACAAACAGTGCGTGCACGTTGCACAAAATGGCGCCCGCTGCTCGCTGCCCGCGCCCGCTGAGAAGGAGCAAGGGTGAGGACTCAAAAACATATTTTAAACACATTAAATTTAAAAGTCTAGAGCTATAGGTACAGCGCACGAGACACGTTGGACGACAAGACCGCGCCGTACGAACTACGAACAGTGTGTGTACGTTTCACAAAATGGCGTCCGCTGCTCGCTGCCCGCGACCGCTGAGAAAAAGCAAGGGATGGACTTATGTGGATTCAAAGACCTTTTTAAGCTCTTAACTAGACACAGGGCTTATTTTAGTTTTTATACACAAAAAGACACAAGATACGTACAAACAGCGAAATTCGCACAAAATAGCGCCCGCTGCGCTAAGAAGGAGCAAGGGTGTTTTGAAAATCTATAAAATAAAATATTAGATATTATGGAGATTTCTAGGTTAATTTTAAGGACTAATGTATATAAGTGTTATCAATATATATTTACTAATTTTATAAGCATATTTAAGTTTACTTATGTGTATAAAAAACTAATAGTGTAATTATTTTTAGGTTATGTTTTGAGCACGCGCGCGCCGCACTGTACGCCCGACAGCGGAGCGCCGCGCCGCCGCCGCCCGTCACTACTAGCGAGACGCTGCTCAACCAGCTACAACACTATGTGCGGTAAATATACTTAATTAATAATATAAACTAAAATATACAAACGTGAAAGTATGTCTGTCTGTGTGTCCGATTTACTGTCTATTAACGGCTGAACCGATTTTGTTAAAATTGCCGATTTTTTTTATATTTAGGGGGCAAGCGAGCAGGATGGGTTACCTAATTGAAAGCAACTGCCGTTGCCCATGGACCTCGTAACATCCGAAGTGTCGCAAGTTCGTTCCCGCCGTTACGAGGGAATAGGTATAGGGGATTGGGGAAGTTGGGCCAACGGCAAACTCACTCACTGAACGAGACACAGCACAACGCCGTTTTACGCCAGTTTTCTGTGAGGCTGTGGTATTAATTATATGTAATTAACTTCGGTCAGAGCCGGTCCATTCAGGCCGAAGCATGGTGACATCATATTTCAAATGTTCAGAATTTAATTTAAATGCAAAATTGCTCATTTGTGACGTCACAATGGGTAGGCAGGGTCTCAGAAATGTGATTGCCTGTGACAAGGGGGAAGGAGGATGGGGTCTAAAAACTATTAAATTGGTGTGACGTACATCAAAACAAAACATTGATGCTTGTTACTCAAAACCTAAAGAAATCTATTTTTTCACTATTATTATTTTAATTGCAACAAATAATTAATTGCAATAAATTATTAAACCACAAGAACAAGATAGAAATATATTATAAACGAATTTTGTGTATTCACAAGTGCACGCACACTTAGGGCCGCGCGCACAACATAGTTGTACTATCTGTAGTGCTTTTTAACCGTGTGTTATGCATCTCTATTCCCAGACCGGAGCGTACGCGGACGACGTCGTGTGCGTCGGCGGTGTCGGTGGTCAGCGAGCCCGGTGATGTCGACCAGGCCTCACCACTAGCTGTGGACCCCTTCAGTGGGTTTATATTTATACTGGATTTTTATCGCAGCTTTTGATAGCTCACGTGAAAAAGACCAATAGTAGCCTATGTCACTCTCCATCCTATCATAAATATATGCCAAAAATCAAGTTGATTGATTGCTACCTAACGCCCACACCGGTTTTGGTGGTGGTGGCCGGTTTCATAGAAACAGGACCAGGCCTGTTACGCAGGAATAATTTTATAGTGTCCAAGTGTGTGCGCAGTACACAGTAGCACTCTCTCTTCCTTTACTCTCATAACCCACTAGGACATCAGTCCTAGTGGGTTATGAGAGTCAAGGAAGAGCCACTAGGACATCAGTCCCGCGCCGCGCATGACTGGCGAGAGATCAGGCGCGGGATCGACTTTTTACATGCAAATTGGACGCATGGACTTGTACGTAACGTAGCTTGACTGAGGACTTGTTTTTTTTAAAAGTGAAGGATGGACAAAGAGATTAACACACCATTAATAATATCAACATGGATTCAATCTACCATTTGCTACATCAACTTCATATCACTTCACTCCTCCCTTCCCTGAACTTCCACGAATATTCAAGATTAAAATTAGCCAAATCGGTTAAGGCTAAACCGATTTGGCTAGTTCTCTAGCTCTAGTTTTAGCAACAGCATGTTCTGTTGACGCTGATAATTCGAATTTCGAATGATGATCAAAGATACTGTTAAGGAATTCGGAGATGATATGTTTCATTCCTTATTATTTATTTATATTTATGTCCATACTAATATTACTAATGCGATTGTCTGTCTGTTAACTAGTCTGTTACCTCTTCACGCCCAAATGCTGATCCGATTTTACTTTTTTGGTATGGACATAGTTTGAGTCAAGGACACGGGATTACTTACATAAATAAATGAATGTTTGTCCCGGAAAGATGTACGGTTCCCACGCGATAAACGAATTTTGGCATAACGGAATAGCGGACGAAGTCTAGTTAATTATATGTAATTGACTTTAATATATTTAGTATTACAATTCACAGAGGACATAGACGGTCGCGCGGTGAACGCTCAGGTGTGCAGCTCGCTGATGGAGTGCGGCAGCGGCAGCGACAGCGACGCCGACGACGCCATCGCCGGTAGACCGGACTTGCCGCTCTCAGATACAGAGGACGCACCCGCAGAGGACATGCCGCTGTGGTCAGTTTTGGTCGGGATGAGCAGCCCTGCCGTCCTCAAGCTTAAATGCCGTTAACCAACATCTGGTCGTTTTTGTAATTTTGATACCATCATAATCAGAAGAAAAAGCTCTATCGACGTGTATTAGCAGAATTTTTGTAGCTTTTATAGTGATGGAGTTATTAAAATTAATATTTTCGTTATAAAGTACCAAGCCCATAGAAAAACTGCGGCGTTTTTTGCTCATAACACAAAAAGTACTTTTTGTACATAGCGCCATTTTAGCTTGAGGACGGCAGAGCTGTCGGCTCTAGGTTAAATACACCCCTGGGGGGGCTCTAGGGGCTGGCGGTCAATTTTGGCCGAGATGAGCAGGGGTGGGCCCTAGGTTCTAGGGTAAATACACCCCCGGGAGACCTAGGCCAAAAGAGCTATAGCCCGGGAGCGCCCGTCCCTAGTACTACGGCTATATCTTACACTATTTATAAAGAGGAAAGATTTGTATCTTTGTATGTTTGTCTCGAATAAAATCAAAAAGTACTGATACTACTTGCTACGTCTTGGCAGAGTGACATAGGCTATAATAATATCTAGAAAGTCGGCCAAGTGCAAGTTAGACTCACGTGTCCGTACAAAGGGTCCGTACTATAGAGAGCAAAAAATTGGGGAAAACTGTCTCCGAAAGTACAATCCCGTTTTTACCCTTTGGGTACGGAACCTTAAAAACCAGATCTTTGCACGCATTATGGATGATTTATACAATATTTTCAGGGCGCGGTAACCTCTCATCCAATATTGTAGTGTCTGGAACAAGATTTCCTTTACCATACGAGCATCTTATTATGCATTTATTCAAGATTTCTCCTAATTCTCTATCTCTATTACCTATTCTCTCGTAAAGGCCATGGGCGACAGCAGATACTTTCCATCAGGTGACCCGGCTGCTCGCTTGCCACTTAAATATCATTTAATCGTTATTTCAGGCGGGCCGGCGTTTACACAGCAGAGGAGGCGGTTAGCGAAACTAAAACAGTACTGAAGACGCTAAGGGAAGCTTATATACAACAGATGAAGAGATTGAGGGTCATGCTGCAGACCGCCAGACTTGAATATGTGAGATCTCTCCGAGCTGAGAAGGAACAATACTGTGAGTTTACGGCCTGATTCAATTTTCTTTAGCGAGATTAAGAGCCTGTTGCACCGCCTCCTAATAATTGTCGGATAGGCTATCAGCACAGGTTCGACACAATCTTCATTATTAATCTGTTAGATATATTGGCAGGGCAGCCTTAATGGGAGTCTTTAGGAAGTGGTGAAACAGGCTCTTAAAAAATCTTGATGGGTGAATCAATTTTTTTTTTGTACCGCAATTTCTGCCTTTTTGAGCGTAAACCGTAACAATTACAAACTACTAATACCTAATTTAAATGTGATCATAAACACATTATCTTTTACTACATAGACTAGCATTATAACTGAGTATTTCAGAAAAAAATACAGTTCTTATATGTTTACAAGCAGTTGCCCGGGGACAAAAAAATGTTCCGGAATGAAAATATGGTTTTGTCCCCTGGACCACCGACTTTATACATAGTAATGTTTTGATTTAGTATTTATTTAGTAAATTATCGGTTAAGATATTTCATTTGCTATTGAACCAACTAATTTTGTCAATGAAAAATATACTGATCGACTTAATTCAAAGATTCGTATGGGACAAAAAAAGTTATTTACTCTGATATTTTTTTTAATAAAATAAACGAGCAAACCTGATGGAAAGAAACTACCGCCGCCCATGGACACTAGCAACATCAGAGGAGTTGCAGGTGCGTTGCCGGCCTTTAAGAGGGAATACGCTTTCTTTTTTAAGCTTTGCAGGTCATATTGTCGTCCAAAAATACTTCTGATGATAGTCCATTCCAAAGTATATTTCCAAAAATGTTCTAATAATTTCATTAAATGTTCTAATAATTTCATTAATTGTTTTTAGTTACTTGTAATATTATTATTTGAAAGTTATATTTTCATACTTTAAACTTTTTTCCGACTGTCAAGGAAGGATAGATAACCAACACCCGCATCACACACCTTGGCTCACGCCGGGGGTCGCGGGTTCAAATCCCGCCGACGGAACAAAAGTTTTTCAAAGTTCCTGGGTCCTGGTTCCTGGATGTTTATCATATTATAATAATTTTAAATATGTGTATAGTGTAAAACTATTAAATATATTTCCATTGTCTGGTACCGGTAACAGGAGTCCTTCAGGTACTTACCACGGGGTTAGACTGACGTGGTGTAAAGCGTCCATAGATATTATCGTTTATATTACTATCAATATGAATCAGTTCTTACATTGTAGGCAGCATAAACTCCCAAGCCCGCAGTGGCGTGACGGTGCGCGAGCGGCGACAGTTGCGGCAGCTGAAGGCGTACGCCGGGTACAGGCGCGCCGCCGGACTCGCCGCAGTCATGGCCCGACAGCTGCACAAGCGACGCGCTAGGGTGAGTGGTAGCAGGACAGGAAGCGGCCATTTGCAAATTACGTTAAATTAAGTTCTTTTCCCGCTCGTTTGTACACTCAAATCGTCTCGGTAAAGACTGTCATTTCAAAGGGAACCTCAATCCGGCGTATATGATAGAGGTCAGTGTGATTAACCCATAGACTTAGACCGAAGCGACTGTGAAGCGCGTTTGCCACGCCGCCCGAGATAATCAATGGCGGCTCGCACAACTACGCGACCACAACGCGGGATGGCCGCGTCAGTAAAACGGGACACACGCGTCTAGAGCTCAAACGTGTGTACGTATAAGAAATCTACTTACACCTTATAAGAATATTTTTATTTTGTCACAACACAGCACGGATATGGAAGTATATAATATTGTGTGATGTCCTAATTGGCCAAACCTTAGCTGCTATACGCAACATAAAGTGTTTATAACTATACTACACGAGCGGCATCAGTGACTGTTCACTAACAAAATATGAAGTCAACGGTTTGCGCTGGAGTCGCGCAGGTGTACACGTTGAGTTTCGCTATACCGATGTTCTTACACCACGTCCCGCTTCCCGCGTTGCTTACACGCAGGTTTGGCCGAAGCTTAAGGCTTAAGGACTTGGACGCGAGGATCGGGAAGGGGTGCTTAAATCGTGTTCTCGCATGCACGTTTTAGTCTAGATTCTAGCGAATTGACAAAGCTTAGGTTGATGATAATACTAGGGCTGTCAGAACACTTGATTAGTGTGTCTATGTATACTCAATGCGCTATGTGTACACGCCATGTACTTATTAATTTTGCTAAGGGTACATTTTGAGGAATGAAATTATCTTAGTGCTTAGTGGTCAACACTTTTTATAGGAAACATATGTATTGTATAAAGATGATCACGGAAATAATAAAGGCAATAATGCCTATTAATTAGATTATAAGTAATTTTTTCCTTATTTTTTAATTTTAGGATTATTTAATTTGTCTGAAATTTGTTGTATAACTGGTGCAAAAACGCAGCTCTGTGGTTCAAGGGGTCCCGGTCCGTGGTCCGCACGTAACGGATGTCGGGGGTCGGGAATGCAGACGGTTCACAGTGGTCGAAATCGCTAAATCGTGGACATTCGCAAAAAACTTGGAATTTGCCGTAGAAAAAAATACCATTCGATGGGTTTTGTG
>JAOTAV010046604.1:0-16975 GCA_026546445.1 Cyclargus thomasi
TAAAAATTATTGGAACAAGAAAATTGATTTCTCGCCTTTACTTGACA
Source organism: Cyclargus thomasi (assembly GCA_026546445.1). Classification (NCBI taxonomy): domain Eukaryota; kingdom Metazoa; phylum Arthropoda; class Insecta; order Lepidoptera; family Lycaenidae; genus Cyclargus; species Cyclargus thomasi. The sequence goes on from JAOTAV010046604.1 coordinate 48, forward strand.
CTGGCCATGGTTATAGCCAAGCGCCATATATATATAAATAAATAAAAAAAATAAAACAAGAAGAAGTAGAAGAGAGATTTCATGATTTTGTGTTTCAAGTTTCAACATGTTATCGTTATTTTGAAAAGCAGAAAATTAAAACCTCAGTTTAGTGCGGCTTTTAAAATTAAATTGAAGTTTTTTAATGCCGTAAAAATGGGAATAAAAGGTTTATGGAATGTTTTGACACCTTTTAGTGAAAAGAAGTCCTTGCATGAGGTACTATATATTTTTGTACTTACATGATTTATAAATTATGATTTCATGATGTTTGTTTACCATTCATGAAATTATTATAAACGCAAAAACTATTGACCAATCATTTTTTAAGATAAAGGGAGAGACTCTTGCGGTTGACCTGTCTGGATGGGTCTGCGACAGCCAAAATGTTACCGACTATCACATTCAACCTAAACTTTATTTAAGGTACAGTATAGCCTTTTTACAACAGCTTACTTCCATACTTGCATACCTTTTTAAACAGGCTATTTATGTCATACTGGAGGGTTTTTCACTTTTTTTTAGAAACCTCTTCTTCAGAACAATGTATCTTTTGCTAGCTGATATAAATCCAATATTTGTGCTGGAAGGGGATGCGCCAGAACTAAAACGAGATGTGATGACAGCAAGAAATGCATTGCAATTCCGTGGTGCCGCACCAAAATCTGGTAATAGTAAAAATAAAGAGGGGAATGTGACACGAAATAGATTTAAGGGAGTGCTTAAAGAAGTGAGTAGGTATTGAATATTATATATTTCAATTAATTTTTGTAAAGATTTTATTGAATTTTTTGGTGTTTCAGTGTGAAAATCTTTTAAAAACAATGGGAGTGAGATGTGTTAAAGGAGTTGGGGAAGCTGAAGCTACCTGCGCCAGGTTGAATGCCAAAGGTGTTTGTACCATTCATTTTTTATAACACCTTTTTGATGACAACAAAGCTTTCAACCCTGCTACTTTCTTCTTCTTCTAACTTAAAGTTGATAGGTCTCTCTTTAGTCTTGCTAAGAATGGGGAATGGCTCAACCAATCTGATAAATTTAACCCTTTAATTATTTTTTGTGAAAGTATAGGGATGGTTTGTATTAAAAGGAACAGGATTTATAACTATAAATTACTTTTCATTGTGTCATTGTCTAATACAAAATCAAACTGTTACTGGGCTGTAATCTCTAACTATTTTTAGACCATGAATCTTAACTTCTGGGTGGGTAGGTGGTAAAACAGCCGCATAAAGTTTTAGGACCTGTTTTACCAATTTCTGATAAGTGTTGGATATTTACAACTTTTTTGACAGATTTTCCATACAACTTTACGATTAGGTATATTAAGGTTAATAAGTTGTGTATAGCCTATCTGACGCTAAGCACGGTTGGTGCAACAGGCTCTTATTTCTAAAATTATATGCCAAATTCATTATAATAACTACAATTTCTTTAGGTAGTGGATGCTGTAATATCTCAGGACTCTGACTGTTTCGCGTATGGCGCCCGGCGCGTGTACCGCAACTTCAGCGTGTCGAACTCGGCGGGCGGCGGCGCGCTTAACGGCTCCGTCGATGTTTACGATGCTGATGTCATGTTTAAAAATAATGGTAAGCACATAAGTTTGCTTTTAACGGAACTTGTAAGGTTGTGTGTGTGTTTGTAGTATTGTAGAACAACAATGTTATAAACGGCAATTTTAAGTTGCTGAAATACTACCCTTGGTATTCCTAGGATCTGTGTTAGGAATGCTTTGTCTAGCTTGTGGGTGACATTTTTTTTTTAGATATTTATGCATCTGAGGTATAACAACATCTTAAACACATTTATGGAATGGGAAATTATGTTTGTAACATTAAACATGAATAATGTAGAATTATTTTTCAAACTCAGGTTTCGGGCGCAAGAAAATGATCGCGCTCGCTCTACTATGTGGATGTGATTACGGAGTTGGCGCGTGTGGCTCATCTATAAACACAGTTGTATCTTTCCTTCATACTGTTCCGGAAGAAGAGATTGTTTTTAGGTATCATGAAATGTTGTATTTTTCTAATGTCGTCAACTTGAAAATTATTGCAATGTTTAGACACAGTTTGTGAATATAAAATGTTACTTACAAATAACAAAAGTCTTAACAGCCACACACAGAGCATATAGATACAGATTGCTTTTAGTTTTATTATAATGCTAATAATTTAAAATAGGTTATTATCGTGGGTTAGCGAACCGCAAAAGTACGAGAAGCTAGCCCGCTGGGTTGCAACGCCAGGCGTGTGCGACCGCTGCGGGCATGCGGGCCGCACGCACAACAGACACGGCTGCCCCATCTGCGTCACTAGCCGCGCCTGCACCGACACAGGACACAAGTGAGCTAAGTTATATATAGTACTATGTGGGAGCTGGCGTTGGCAGAACGAGAAGCTTATAGACCGCTGAGTTCACTGGTATACTGTCATGATATACAGATCGTAAAATGACGAAACGCTCCTACGACATACTGCGAACACAATAGAGTAAGCAGGACGCGCTCTTTAGAACTAATTTTAAACAATTTTGTTATAGTATACGTATTTCCAATAGTAACAGTACGTACGTATATGCGTTCATAGTTATATTGCTTAGAAATAGGTCATTTTAATACAAAATAATAGAGCAGTCGTAAGTATCCGCATTAGTCTAAGAGCCTGTTTTACCGCTTATAGATTTATTTGACAGATTTTGTATGAAGAATCTGTCAAAAAGGTTATGGATAGCCTATCAGAAACTTAACAGAAAGCGGTGAAACAGGCCCTTAATCATATAATGATATACAGATGATATAATAACGACTGCTCTATTGTTATATGTTAGTTAAAATGTCCTAATCCTAAATAATATAAATATAAACGTATATACATACGTACGTACTGTTACTATTGGAAATACGTATACTATAACAAAATTGTTTAAAATTACCAGAAGTTAAGAGAAGATACATAGCATACCTTCAGTACGTAAAAATCATATTATCATATCACGCCATGAAGAAAATTAAGCGCAACGGTGCCGAAAGTAACGGAAAATTGGATAGGAAAAAGTGACTTTTGTATGTGACAAAGTAATTCTGTAAGCGATCCCATTGTAGGGTAAAAGTGTCTGAAGCGAAACGAGAGCTCGCGCTGCGCGGCCGAGCCCTGTCGGCCGGAATGCCCTTCCCCGAGCCGAGAGTTATGAAGGAATTCCTCGATACTACGCCCGAAGACGTGGACGTCGAGGCCGTCAAAATGCCGACCCCCAGCTTAATACAATTCGTGGTATTTATTTTGCGAGCATTGTTATGAAATCCAATTATAGTTTGAATTGACAAATTTAGTACATTCGAAGTTAATTTGCATTGTTGTTAATTTTGTGTTAGGATGTTATATTACGGATGAAGTATTTAATTGGAAGATTAGCACTACCGAAATATAAATAAATGAATATCGAAACAAGATTTTCTGTGTTAAAAATATTTTATCTTTTCTCAAACTATATACAGGGTGTAAAAGTAAGTGATAATACTTTTGTTTCTCTCTGTACATATTATGCTAGATCTTGTTAAAATCAGCTAAGGTATTGGAATTAAGAATTAGCGGACATACAGATAGACACTAGTATGGAAAAACGCTTGTTATGAGTAATTGTATTATTTTTCTTAGAAAATTATGTCGCACAAGTTGGATTGGCCAGAGAAGTATTGCGTAGAAAAATTCCTACCACTGCTGACGAAGTGGCACCTACAAGACAACGTGCCGACACGAACCATCAAACCTATCGCTATAAAGAAGAAAAGAACCCCCAAAGGTATAATAAAAATTAGCTTAAGACTTTAGTTAAGCTATTTTTTCTCAACTAAGACTAAGTTCCCGCGGACGTTTTTGTGCAGTAACCCGCTGCCTGTTTATATTTTAATATTAACTTAATTTTAAGTGACTTACCTTGCTACTTGCTACTAAATTTTGTGTTTACATGGAATTAATAACTTAAAATTTAAAGTAAAATTTAGTTACCTTCTTATCTACTTAACACGTGTAAACCAGACACTACGCAGCGCATCGTAAGAAAAAAAAAGATAAGTGTACACCACTTAAAAGAGGACTGTCAACTGTGTCGAAATTTTCTACTTAACAGACAAGCGTAGTTGGTTCTTCCAATGTTAACTAGTTGAACTGATTGCTGAATTCTGAACAATAAAACAGTAAAATATCTGGCGTGTCTGTACAATTAATATTTTTACAGATTTATCAATGTCCCTCATATTAGGAACTGGAATAGAACATAAATCTACAAAAGTTGTCTGTTTGTACGCGCTTATCTAACTCTCCGGAACTACTGAACGGATTCGAATAAATATTATTTTATTTTATAGCTATTAAGTCTAGGCAACACACAGGATACTCTTTATCCCGGTAAAATGTATGGTTCCAGTGATATACAAATTTTCGCGCAACGAAGCTGCGGGCATCAACTAGTATAGTTAATAAAGTGTTTATGTATACACAACTCAACAATTAAATAAATATGTCAATATTTTTGTCAGGTGTGCCAAGTTTCGAAGTCTTGTGGGAGGATATTGACGGACTCTACGACGCACTCATTCCAGATGACCAACTTGAAGGTAATGCCTTGTAAATGTTGCTATTTTTATTTTAAAACTTTTTAGTTATAAAATATACTTTTAATTTTCAATTACATAAAAACATTATTTTTTTAAAAGTCAACAACCGATTTCTATTTTATAAAACTATGCGTTTTCTCGAGCTTGCAAATGTGTTACTAAAGAAGAAATTAATCTTGTAGAAGGTGAAAACGCATCCAATGTATGGACAACGATCGAAAGACAGGACCTTATGCGTAAATATCATCCAGATATAGTCGAAGCTTTCGAAGAATCAATTAAGAAACCGGTAAAAGAAAAGAAAACGAGAACTAGAAAGAAAAAAGAAGGTAATGATACCGAAAAAGCCCCTAAACAAACTAGGAGGAAAGCTGCCAAGAAAAAGAGTAAAAATGATGTTGTTGCTGAACTCAGTAGATCTTTGGGTAACCTTAGTGTTCCGAATGTAAGTCAAGTTAATAAATCACAAGTGAGTGTTTCAGTTAACAAATTAAAAAGAAAACTCAAGAATAATAAAACCAAATACAAGAATACCATAGAAAGTTATATTAAACCAGCCAAGAAGAGAAAATCGAATAGAATGAAATCTATAAATTACAGTAAGAACATTTCGGTGCATAAACAAAGTACAGACTCTTTTAGTGTGAAGAAACAAAATGATAATTTATTTGAAGATGTAGGAAAAGAAAATTTTACATTCGAAGTTAATACTTTCGGATGTAAAGATTATCAAAATAAAAATATTTCATCTGAAAATGATGTCGTTTTTAGAGATTATGAAAAAGAAAATATAGCATCCCATAAATTGGGTTTTAGCATTCTAGATATTAGTCAAGATGATGTCAAAGAAAGTGACATATCAGATATCATAGACAAAATTACTTCTAGAGAAACAGCAGCTACTACAACTAAAGTCAACGACGCGTATGTTAAATTGATATTCAATAAGAAATTCAATTTGCGGAGGTCAATTTTGCGTCGCACATTCTATCAAAACTGTTCGACGCCGAATCAAAGTCCAGCGAAAAGAAAATCTAGTGTACCTTTTGCAAGACAATCGATTAATACGAGTTATTTTTATGACAAACTAACCGACCAGTGCGACGCCTTTGAAATGTCACTTGAGTATAAAAATAAAACTGTGAACGTCAGTGACGCGACCATAGACTATAGCTTACCTGATGTAAAATTGTGATTCCAAGTTCAAAAAGAATATTAAATAAATTCTAATTTTTTACATTTTGTTTCAGTCGTGCAATGTAAAGTTGTTAAGAATACTCAAACAGATTTTTACTATTTAGTTTTTTTGATATGGAGCAAAATATATTAAGACACATTGATACAGAGTTCAAATTTTAGCTCTAACTGACGAAAAATGTATAGTGTATATTTTATACCAAATGGAAAATGGATATGGGATTAAATGGGTTTTTCTCTATCTGTATTGAATTATGATTTAAGTCCATGTAATATCATCATCATCATTTGACTTTTAAAATTTAATCAATTTTTAGATTAGAATAGTCTCTATGTAATCTTGGTATTTTGATAAAAATTAGGTGTTAAAAATGCGTTATATGCAATAATCAATAGTAACTACTTTGGAAATCACAGTAGTTACAGCTAATTTAGAAATTACTTGAGTAATGTAGATATAAGTGGAAGAAGCCGATAGCTAGCATTTAAAAATCTGCCGGAGTTTTGGGTAAATTGACGCTTCAGGACGAGAAAAAATATTTGAAATTAAAAAAAATACGATTTCATGTATAGCTAGATACACTAGCTAAATGAAATAGGAATTAACAAGATTTGTTGCAATTTTATAGAAAAAAATTAATATTTACTCGAGAGTTGTCAAATGTTAGTTATCCGCTTCTTCCACGGGTGTCTATAATTATTATTTACATTTGACAGGTTGTGGTTAAGGCGAGTGAACCAAACATACGTACTGTATAATATCCTGTCGAAATAAACCGAAAACACACTTATAAGTGCGTACGTGCGTACATATAAGTGATATTTGTGCAATTAATATACTTATACTTTATTGAATGTTCATATTAATATTAAATAATTTACTCACGGCTTGATTATAAAACCGCCGTAATTATCAATTCCTGTTATTCACATTATTGAATAATGGAATATTATTATTACCTCTAGCACAGACCAATTATTTTCCTCTATGACCTCTAGTCTCTAGGTTACGGTTGAAATGTCGTCCAAATGCAAACTAACAAAAGATTTCTCTTTATACTAATAATATAAAGCTGAAGAGTGAACGCGCTAATCTCAGGAACTACCGGCCGGATTCCTTTTTTTTGTGTGAGTTAGTCCAATTATCGAGGAAGACTACTGGCTATAAAACATCACGATACGACCAACAGGAGTCGAGCAGTACACAAATAATGTTGTAAAAACGCGATAACGTCGCAGGCAACAACTAGTCTAATATTTATATGGATACCATCAGTGTTCACTGTTCAGTGTCAGCTTACAAGCTTACAACACGTGTAAAGAGTGGAAAACTACGGATTGCTTTAAGTAATTGTAGCGAAGGATAAGATGGAGTGCAATGTGGTGTCACAGAGTATCCGAGCCGATTGGATGCGTCCTTACAATTCGTTTCGAAGATCTTTTACTAAAGAAATCACTGTGCGAATTGCATTCTTCTTTTTATTATTCCAATATGGACATAAAACTCGGGCCTATGTACTGATAATATAAGAACATAGTATAAGAACATTCTGACAAATATGTCAATTGTTAAACACGACCAAATTAATCAGATCCCCGATCTGTATGTGTTTCAACTTCCTTGATTGTACATAATGCATAAAGTATTCAATAAATAAATAATAAATATCGTGTCATGTCAAAATATTTTAGTGTCCGAGTGTGGAGTGCACGTAACGTTTTATGTATTAAAAATATGCAAGATTAACGCACATTTTAAAATCATATTTGTATTCCACGCTCCTCTTCTATATCAACTATAACTGCGAGAAATTTCGTGCTTTTACATCTACGCGTCTTTCGTAAAAAGGGGTGTAAAGTTTTCCGCTTGCGTATAAATATATAGACAATGAGTATAAATATATACCACTAGGTATAGAATCGGTAGCCCATTATTTTTGAAGCGGTTTTATACGAAAAATGATGATGGAAGACTGGGTTCTGGCATATTGGTTTTCACAAGGAAAGCTAAATACTACATGCCTACATAATATTATTATGTATACAGTTTTCTTGAACTTGTACTATATAATTCTATATAATCCTGTGAGGTCATATCAACGGGTTTTTGTAGTTGGATACCGCTGTCAATCCTGGCGACGCAGCAGGTACAGTGGTAGGTATATGTGGTGTGCCAAATCTCGTATAAATAGGTTTTCTTGCAGCACACATCGAGTAAACAGATATTTCTCACTTTCCATATGCCCATTTCTCAGATGAGAAATGACGAAAGTACTGAACGAAAGGACATAGAAAAAGGGTCATTATTGTCATCTGGTCTGGTCCGCTGGGACGCCGGTGATAATGAGACAAACGATAAGTCGATCCAAACAAATGAGACTTCATTTGTTTTTCACCACGCTTCCAGATTGTTCGACAGCGGATTCATTTTATTAAGCTCTTTCATTGTCGACGTCCCGGTGGAATTCACTAAGCAATTGGTACTTCACCAAAGTGAGAATACTGGTAGGTGCGTCAGCACCTACCAGTATTTCCCTACCAGCAGGTGTCAGCAGCAACATACTATTTTTACCACAAAATTATCTACTAACTTGTTGGAAAAACTTATCGCAGTAAAATTTTATGCATCCTTTTTATAACACAATAATTTTATCAAACGCTTTTCAAAGTGCACTTCTATTAGGCATTGAAGTGCGGACTCCGGAAACATTTTCAGATCTCAAGTGCGTAATACGGATGATTGTGCGGTGAAGGAAACCTGCACAGGTCCCAGGGGTATTAACCTATTCAATTCTGTAGACAAGGCCGTGGGAGAGCCATGCTTCGGCACGAATGGGCCGGCTCGATTGGAGTGATACCACGGCCTCACAGAATAGTTGTGAGGCCGTGGTATCTCACTCCGGCTAACAGTGTTTCGTTCGGTGAGTGAGTTTACCGGTGGCCCAACATCCCTAATCCCCTATTCCTATTCCCTTTTCCCCCATAAAAAGGCCGGCAACGCACTTGAGACTCTTCAGATGTCACGAGTCCATGGGCGACGGCAGTTGCTTTCTATCATCTAACTAAGAAAGCCAGATTCCAGTAAGAATTCTGTATGCGCTTAGGCAACCATACGGTCATTTACAATTCTGGTTCCAGGCACTACAGTATTTAAAGAGCGGCTTCATCACTCTGAAAATAATGCAAAAATCATCCACTATAGATGCGAATACCTGAATTTTATACTTTAAGTTGTTACAAATTTTCTCACAACTCCTAACAATATATGAGACGAAACTACGCTAGTTACTTAAAGTGACTAAGCTATTTCAACTTACTTTAGACTGTTTAAACAACTTTCACATAATTACGAAGCAAAATCACTTTGCAGAATGTTTATCGCAAAATCGATAATGTGTTCTTAATAAGAGTGATTTATGCAGCGTATCTAATTTGGTTTGGGTTTCTCTACGAACTCGTATAGGGTACAGTCGCGTGGAAAAAGAAATACTCTATACTGTTTATTTATTTAGTTTATACGTGATCTAAATTAACTGCAAGCTGTCTGAGATTTTGCGTTGACATAAATAAATACGTAAGTGAATGAAGCCGGTGACTAACATTTTATGTCACTAAATATAATAAAGTCCCCTTATTTTATCTGTCATGTATGCTAAATCGTAAACGCTAATCGTGAAAAAGTTTATAAGCCAGTTTGTACGTCTTTGCCTTTGGCACGTTGAAAACTTTACACGACAGGACAAAAGACAAGGAATCCTGAGTTATTATTATATATTCATTGAGCTGTTGGTGTCCCACTGCTGGGCAAATGCCCTTTTTAATCCCTCACGTCTCAATTTGGTGTAGGTATCTGACCACGCTTTATTTGCAACGTAAAGTTTTAGTTGTATTACTGCGTAAATCCATACTTCCATGCTCAATAATTAAAATAATAACATTAATTACAATTGCGAAAGTAGATACACAAAAAGATATGTTTGTCCTTCTGTCCGTTCCCTTTTCACTCCCTAACCCCTAAAACGATTTTGATGTTTAGAAAAGAAAAAAGTACATCTCAGGATTTTTTATTTGCCGGAAAAATCTACGGTTTCCAAGCAATAAACGAACTTTGGCGAAAGGGTGTTGCTGGCTTTATCTAGAGGTATATCAATACCTAAATGGTATCCGCAACTTCGTTGCGCCAAAATCAGTTTATCGCGTGGGAACTACTATTTTTTTTGGAATAAAATATTCTATGCCCTACCCCTGGACTCAAACTATCTTCATACCAAATTCTACCAAAATCTATCCAGGTTTCAGACTGAAGAAGTAACAGACAGACTTACTTTTGCATTTATAATATTAGTGTGGAAACATGGATATCCGTGCGAAAAAACGAACTATGGGAAAACCGACTCGCTGGCTTCATCTAAAAAGCGGTTTGTATGCAGTTTACCGCTCGCCTGTACAAATTAAGTCTAGGTGAGGTGTTTTTGCTCGGCGTCATCTGCCGTTTTCCCAGGGCTATCAATTCGTGTCGTTTTAATCGTTTTGCCACTCAATCATTATCTGAAGCAGTTCTACTGATACAATCATTGATGTACTGCGATCATGTATCAAGTTGTACGTAGTTAATAATAGTAGATACAGGGTGTTACTAAATTAAGTAGTAAGAGTTTAGTTTACGGCGTAAGTCCCTTATTTATTTTGTAAATTTATTTGCTTATAAAAAACATACATTAGAGGAAAAACTAGACATAGCTTACAGCTTACAGCGGTTTCTTCCAGTTCCTTAGAGTTTAGATTTTACAAATAAGGGCGTGGTAGAGCTGATAGAATTGTGTGCTTTTTTATTGTATTTTGCTAAGTAAAATTCTGACGCTACGGGCACTTTCAAATTGCAAAAAAACTTATCAGCTTTAACTAAATTTACAATGCGAAAGGAACACATACACACTCTATAAAATATTATCACATTTTTATACCGACCTTAAGAATTGTAGGGCAAAATTCAATAAGTCCATTACTAAATGCTTACAGACAGATTACTCTAGCGGTCAGTTATGTTTTATTGTTATATATTTTGATTTCATACTGCTTGATCAATAAGAGGCTACCCCAGGACCTAAAGCATTGATTAAATATTTTAAATTAACAAAACAGGATCTTTGTTTTGATGATTTGAAATATTTTATCAATGAATGAATTTGAAGAAAAAAATTTGAATCATGAATCTAATTTTTAGGTAAAACTAGTCAGGCAGACATTTACTGCAAATAGTACTATAAATATTGCTGTATAAAAATATGGAACGCTAAAAGGAGACGCTCGCAATATGTGCGTTATATTTTGCTGCGTCATGGAAAATGTGCTTTATTTATGCAATGATTCGACGTTATGGATGTTTGCATTAAATTTATAGTTTGAGTAAATGAGCTGAAATAAATATCACATCGGGATATATTAAAAATCCTTGCAACAAAACGTTGCGACGAGATTGAAAGACAAAGATCTTAACAATTTTTCGCATTTATAATATCGGTGTGGACTGCACACACACACACACACACGCACGACACGGCATAAGTCGAGTTGATCGTTTTTGACTAAGGTCGGTAAGTCTAGTGTACGTGAACCCTCGAGTGCCTACAATTGCGATTATTACAAACCTTTTGCTAAATTCCTTTTGAACTTTGACCTTTTTGAAGTGCCCCTCGAAAGAATTCCTTAGTGAAATTCCGCAATTTTTTCATCATACCAAAAGGGTATTTACAGTTCATTATTTAGAGTGTGTGTATCTGAGTCGCACGCGATCGATGGAGACAAATGAGGTGTCAATAGATTTGTCTTCATTGTTACTGTGTTATTGCCACGACAAATTTGCCAAAAACCCAATTTTATCCTTAGAATTCCGAGGCTCCATTCGACGATTCAAACTGGTCCTAAAATGCGTTCTAGTTTTATAATTTCGTCTACAAAACAATGTTTCCATCACACAAAAACTTATTAAAGCATTTTTAAATTAAAAAAAAAAACTCGAAAATAAATGAAAGTTTCTTTTTTTAATTTAAAAATGCTTTAATAAGTTATAGTCGGGTCTCTTTATAAATGTAAAATTAGACATTATTACAATTATTTATTTCTACAAAGAGGTAAAGGAGAGATATGTAATTGTTTTTCTCGTATGACGTGTATGTGGCTGCTTATAGGTGGTAACAGATATTGTGAGCGTGAGAGCTATTTATAGTTTCCAGGAACCCTTTGCGAAATATGAAGCTTTAAACGTGACCGTAAAAGCCGAGCGCCCGTCTGGGATAAGCTATAAATTAAAATGGAAAACTATAATCACAAACAGTATTTGAGCTTTAGGCATCGGAGTTTGAACATGGAATAGTAAGGATACATATTGCTAAATCTTTACAAATAGTCTCTTTTATTTTCCCTATCAAGGTTTCAAACTTAAATTGCGAGAAAGCCCCAGCTTTTGTGCTCCAGATGCTATTTATGATTTGTGTTTGCCCTCGAGTACCCAATGAATAGATAACTCGCTCGATATCGTAGCAAAAGTGACGTCACTAGCTCTCTGGTGCTCTATTTCGTATCAATTTCATTTATACATCCAGATGTTGAGCGGCCGATTCAGCCCAGCGGACGATCGAACCGTAAAGCATCCCGAGAAAGTCTAAATCCTTTTTAACCTCGTCACTATGTTAGAAGGAACGCGCGGGTTTGTTCACCCCCGTCGGTCGCGCTCGGGGGTTGTCGGGAGGGCTCGGGCGGCGGCGGGCGGCGCAGGGCGCGCGCGCGTACCCGGCCGCTTCGCCATTGCGACGGAGGCTGTCGAGTGTCGGCGCTGGCCCGAGCGAGCGCTGTCCCCCCGAATACCTGGCCGCAGACCGTGCACACGCCCTCATAAACTACCACAAACTACTCGTGCTAGCCCGTGAAACAGTATCCGAGGTGTGCGGGTGACTATCGAAGTGTATATACGTTTTTGTGCAGTGTGAACGTTTCCCAGCCGGCGACCGTGGCGCGATGTAAAGAAGCGGCGACCGTGAATTCATGTGTAAGTCGGTGTCTGCATGTGATGTTTTGCACGAGATGGTTTCGCTGAGCAAACAGAGGACGCCGGAGCCGGCCGACGTCAAATCCGGCCGGACCGGGGGTCGCGCACGTGCGCTGTTGTCTTTCACCGAAACCCGCTTTATCCTATATGCCCTTGGAGGAAAATTGACGCTCGACTTTAGATTTCAGTGAAACGATTGCTACAATGTTCAAATTCAGAATGTTATATTTATTTCACGATGTTTTTTTAATGAAATACTCCAATTACGTTTTAATTAATATTCCTGCTGACATAATCGACATATTCACAAAACTATATTTTTCTGTAGGACAAACAATGATAACAACTCACGTGAAATTGTATATTTCGTGTGTGGCTTTGTCTGGGTACAAAAGGTTAACGCGGAGTGCTCAGAACGAATGCATTAACGGCGAGCTGAAAGCGACCTTATTGTTATTCATTTCACTGGACTGTGTAGCTCATGTTTTGATGGGAGTTTTTCTATGCCCATTTTTTGCTCGCTTCATTACTGTAATTTTTATAACAAAACACGAAAACGCTCCAAGATTTACGGTTAATACGAAAAAAGTAGCTTTTTTCAAAAGATTTTAGAATAAGGTTTTTGTTAATAAAACATACAACATTAAACGGGGCTTTACTAATTAATTAAAAACAGTTTCAAATAATAAGGCGAAGTTGTGGAGTTTACAAATAACTTGTTCGCACAATATCTTGGTTTGGTTGCTTCGTTGGCGTGTAAAGACAAGTCCACGTTCTCAATAATTATAATATTAATAATTAGTATGTATATGAAGATGGGGAGTAACGATATACTGACTGTTTGTTTTTGTAATTATATATTCGTATATTGCATTGGCATTAAACCGTACTAATTAAATAACACTAAGGATAAATTTAAGTATTACAATAGAAACTCGATTAACGGATACGGAATTACGGATTAATTGCTGTTAATAAACATTTCGATAATCAAAACTCCGGATAATCCAAAGTATGAAGAAAATTAGCTTTTGAGCGTATTTAAGTACATAGTTTAATAGAATAAACTAAAATAGGTAAACGAAAATCGTGTGCGAATAATTTGTTTACAATATTATGTATTTTACCGGGTGATGAAAGTTGCGTCCGACACATCCATGTTCATAAAATACGACTAGAGCAATATGAATTAACCAATTTAATTATGTACCTAACATTAATAAAGTTAGTCTGTAGTCCGGATAGTCGCGAAACCGTATAACGGTGGTCCGGATAATCGAGTTCCAACTCTATGTATATTTTGCTTTATATAGGTAAGTTGAATTCGTTTAGAATATTCCGTATACGTAAATCTTTTCTTATTAAATAAGCTACGAAGTTTTTATCTCTAAGCGACGAGTCTTTTGAAATAAATTTACAGAAAAATTTTGCGAATCTTGGAAGTTTTATAATTTTAGAGCGAGGAAACTTGGTACATAAATAATTATTTATATAGTGTATGTAGTGTTGCCTTGTAGAATTGCAAACTTTGAAAACCTACAAGCTAAATTATCTTTTAAAATACGAGTATTGCTGCTTCCTGTACGTTGCATTTTCGTGACCGATTGATTAAATTCATTATTTGCTTCAATTAAGTTAGTGGATATTCTGAACTATCTTTTATTTAACAAATGAAAAGAGAAGAAACTTTTGTTTAGGTACCATTTTAACAAGTTCTTTCCTTGAGTAATGATTTATTCAAGCGATATAACGGCTGCAGTAAAGCGGCATGGTATCTGTAAAGTGTTCTGTAGTTTGAGACCATAAGTACGAAATAAACCACGATATGGGATATAAAGACTAGTTTATTGCACGAAAATAAAGAAAGTTACTATACTTTATTACGTATTCGAGCTCGGTGTTCGTCGACGAATGTCTCAGACGTTTTACTTAAGAGAAGGGTTTTAAAGCCGTACGGAGAGTTTTTGTAGCTTAGATAACGCTGGGTGTAGCTCTGAGAACGATTTGTTTCTAGCATGGTTAAAAACTTTAGTGTTGCAACGTAAAACGCTATGTAAGATTCTACTAGCTTATGGCCAAACTTAACCTTAAAGCCTAATTTTTATTTATATGAAGATTTCGCTTGGTCTCTTACATCCGGAATGGATTTCTGAATTTAATTCCGAAAACGCACTACAGTGATTGTTTCAGATCTGAAAAAAATATTATATGTGTGGTGCATACTCATCGAGTATATAATCAAAGCGGAAATGTTATTAGTTTTGTTCGGAAAAAAATCCGCCCAAAGCCACTGCGCTCTGATTGGTCGGAAGTATCGGATTACGTACACACAGGTTTCCTATTGGTGCGTACTGTTTTAGTGCGAGCATTAGTTGGTTGACTAAATTATCAGTGTCAAAACACTGATACGTTTCGGACACGAATGGCTCATGTTACTTCTATATTGGTCATATTCTCGATGTGCATACTGCTATTGTGTCATATTCTGGTCTTACTGAATCAATGAAATGAATAGATGTATGTAGCCGGCCTTAGACAAAAGCTTTTAATTTTTTTGTAAAAGTCCTAATGAAATGAATGCAAGGTTACGATTGCCTCTGCATTCAGAGGAATATGATTGTAAAAATATTTTTCTGTTAAACTTATTATTTTCGTATCTATCTCCGCATTTAGTCCAAATAAGATAAAAATAATGGAGCCACCAAAAAAAAACTAATGTTTAGTATTTTTATGACAAACAAAGCTAACAAATTATGGATTAGCCAACTTGAGAAAATATTCGGATATAGCTGC
Organism: Cyclargus thomasi; assembly: GCA_026546445.1. Classification (NCBI taxonomy): domain Eukaryota; kingdom Metazoa; phylum Arthropoda; class Insecta; order Lepidoptera; family Lycaenidae; genus Cyclargus; species Cyclargus thomasi. The sequence goes on from JAOTAV010046604.1 coordinate 15,740, forward strand.
TGGCGCTGGAATATAAACGGGTTGCGTCACAATAATGCTTCAGGACTTCAAAACCACCTTACACCCCAGGGACTCAGAAGAAATCAATGTTATGTTTATTTTTTAAAATTAAACAGACAGTTTTGTAGTTGTAATTACTAAAGCTAGTGTGTACCGGATATCAAGAACGCTTACACCAGTATTGTTACCAGATAATTGTAACTAGAGGCCGTCCCGTGATCGAAATTCGACCATAAATATTTCTCAATTTAATCACAGACTTTAATTTGCCATAAAGGTCTGGTTACCAAGCCATTAAATTTTATTATAAAATCAAACTTTAACCATAGACAAAAGAGTTTTCAGTACTTTTTTTTGCAGGATGACTAAGTAAGTAAACACTGCTACTATAACGCCGCAATGGAATTTTATCAAACCAGGACAGCAAGATCTCTTTTAACTGTCTTGTGTGGCTTTTTAACTAATTTACTGAAGATAACTAGCTTAGAAATGAAGCTAGTTTTGTTTTCGCGGAGTCAGAAATACAAGCTTGGTCGCTCATCGACACTAGCTTGCTATCCTGGCTTTAAAAAACTGGTCTTCTGTATCCCGGACGTAACGCATGCTGTATTATTAGTCAATAATAATGCGTATATGTGAGAGAAGCTTTATAATGCTAGAGGGGTTCACAGTAAAAAGGTTGGGAAACACTACTCTATTGTCTATCGAGTATCCATTCCTCGAGCACACAATCGGAATGATGGATTTCCGGAGGTTTTTGACATTAGAGAATATCTTGCGGTTCAGCTCTTTTACATTGAGATGTGGCCGAGTGTTTATTACTTGATCCGTTACAGAGTACTTTATGACAGAATTTTAAGGATTTCATGCAATCGGCCTCACAGGAAAGTGACGCGAAATGGCGTTGTGCTGTGTTTCTTTCAGTAAGTGAGTTTACCGGTGGCTCAATTTCCCTAATATCCCTATCCCTATTCTCTCATAAATGCCGGCAATGCACTAACGACTCTTCGGATGTCACGAGTATCAATGGGCGACGGCAGTTGCTTTCCATCTGGTAACCCGTTTGCTCGCTTGCCTCCTAAATATCATAAAAAATCATTTCTCAACTTGTTAAGTTAGCGTTTCGATAGTACATTTCATATAGTAACGAAACTCTAATATAATATAATAATATCTATGGACGCTTCACACCACGTCAATCTGACCCCGTGCTAAGTACCCGAGGGACTTGTGTTA
>JAOTAV010046615.1:0-16972 GCA_026546445.1 Cyclargus thomasi
AACTAATGTATATCCTACTAGACACTAAGGGCCTGTTTCACCACTTACAGATTATCTACAACTTTATGGAAAAGCTGTCAAAAAAGTTATAAATAGCCTAACAGAAATTTTATCAGTAAACGGTGAAACAGTTTCTTAGTCTTAGAACGGAGTATTGTTTTAAATCGGAAAATGCACACGCACTTTCGCAATTAGCACAAAAAGTAGGCTTCAAAAAACAAATCTGTTTTGCGAATTCGTTAAATCGATGAACGAATTAATTCTATTAAAACTGGCCGAGATTAAAGCTCCCGTAATAATTTGTTAATAATAATATTATCCTGTCGAAACCAACGGAAATTTTTAATTGCACATCAAATTAATTTGCGAGATTAAATTAACTTTGCCATCATTATAGAGATTTTAAATTGGAACCACTACATGCTTGCTTGCGGAAAATTATGATTATATAATTCAATTAAAATCTAACTGAAACAAAATACTTAAACATATGAACATAAAATCGTTTCAGTTGTTTGAGTTAGAAGAGGTAACTGATACAGTTTTATATCTATATATATATGAAACAAAGACGGGTTTGTTACAACACTTATAACTCGAGATCTGCTGAACAAATTTTCATTGTTATTGATTCGTCTCTGCCTCGAATAGCAGTACACATTTTAAAAATAATGAAAACCGATATGTATAATAAATACTTAATCATTTCGATAATACTGAAGATGTAATCATTTGATTGTTACATGTCAAACATTTGTCAATCAAAAATAAATAAATAAATTCCACCACTAAATTACAAACTTTAGCATATAAGTTGAAAGTATAAAACTGAAAAATATTTTGAAATTTGACAAAACAAATAAAAGATGTAAATAAAACCCCACATATCAAATTTAATATCCGCATTATTCTAATTTCAAACCGCGGCATTTTGGTGAGATTCAATCTACCTCAAATCAACGTTGGTACGAGAGCAATTTGTGTAAATACAGATCCTCAAAGCTGGTATAGGTGTAATTATTGCTTTTTGTGTATCACGAACAAAGCCCGGCGTGGGATTAAGTCGTCAAGTGCAAGAGATATTCGTCGAGATCACGACCCTATCTCGAGCCGACCATGAATTCTCCAGCTCTCATTTGCGTAATGTGATTACAAAAGCACATCGTTCGAGATAAAAGCTTAGATTCTACGTTAGTAATGAATTCCTCAGATTCCCGTGATTCCTGTAATTGCAAGTAAGCTTTTGTTGTAGTATACAATTAGAATTCACGAATGCTACCAATACAAGTGAAATAACTAGAACATTTTACAAGATTCTACTATAAATTGTTGTACAAGATTATTTTGTATCGTGTGAAAATGTTTTCTTCCCGGACCAATTGATGTTGAGTGTGTAGTTAAGCATGGCGGATTACAAAACATCAGGTAGATATTGGATTACGACTTATGATTTATCTCGTTACTTTGACATTCTTAACCCGATTAAATATTATAGCGTATTACAAAAGTAATAATACTTGAGGTTGTGTAAGTATTGTGTTTTCAGCGCTCTAAGTAAGAGACACACATACCAAAGGCATCATAATATGTATTATATACTATCACTTACTTTTGTTAAATTTGTCTTAAAAACTATTAAGGGATGGAAAAGACATGGCGCTTTTTCACCCGATTTTATAAAAGTCGCAAACATAAACCGTTGAGTCAAAAGTGCTTACAATAATATTCAATATTGTATTTTTGATTCAAAACAATGGGAAAATGGAAATAACTAGCAAAATGAAAATCATTTTTTTTCTCAATTACTAAACGTAACCGCACAGTAAGTTAAAATATCATTCCGCGTGTTGAGTGCCATGCTGCCGTGGGAAAAATAACATAAAAAAGTGATTTCTACGAAATGAAAATTCAGATAGATTAAAGCAGCACAAGGTTTATTCTACGAATATTACAGTATTACCGTTCCTGTATACACGGCCGCCGCACTGTTGGGAGTTGCGTGCACATTGCCAGTGGTATACGTTTCACGCACCTGCGGCGTTTTTAGACGAAACTATTTTTTAGATATGCATCAGAATAAAAATTGTGAGTAAAAAAAAAACGTTTGCAATAACTTTTAAATATTAATTTTCTTATGATTCCCATGACCCACAGAATAGATATGGAAAACATTCTATTGTAAAGTAGATTTGAAGGCCTATCCACCGAATCTAATTTTATTTTTGTTTGCCGTAGGTAAGTCTCCCATATAAACATGTCCGATGTTTTTTGTTTGAACGTACTAATATGTTATTTTGTTCACGTTTTGTTTTAAAGTAAGAAGCATGTTTTATATCTTCACATATTTTCAACCAACTTTCATTTTTTACTGAATCCCAAAGAGTATTGGAAACATGAAGCTGTATGACGGTCAACACAAACACAGGGGTCGTGGTTTTTGCGCCCGTGACAAAGGCACCCGACGCGTCAACGACCCGCTTACATTCGAGTATTTTGAAAGCTTTTCGTTTAGTCTTGCTGTTCCGTAATAAGCCTTGCTGTTGTTTCTGACTTTGAGTAAAGATGATAATAATAATATAATACTTTCTATAGTCCACACATCTATAATATATTAAAACGCGAGTGAAAAAATTGTACCCTTTTTACGAAAGACACGTAGATGAAAAAGCATGAAATTTCTTTCAGTTGATGTTGATATTAAGGAAGAGTGTGGAATACCAATATTATTTAAAAATATGCTCTAATTTGGATATTTTTAATTAATAAAACGCTACGCACACTACAATATTTTGTCATGACACGATAACCATACTCTTTTGTTTATGGTTGAACCCTTTTTTTTTTTTATAAAAATTTTATGGTCTGGTAACGAGACCTTTTTGCCAAATAAAAGTCTGTGGTTGAATTGAGAAAAGATTATAATTTTTATATTATCGTCATTATTAAAAACACAATGGCCTTATTATTAACTAGTAATTTCTTCCAGGCAACATCGGATAGAGGAAACATCATTATTTAAGACAGAAAGTGAGTGTAGTATGATAAAATAATAATAAAATACCAATTATAAAATTAAAAAATAAATAAAAATCAAGGGCTATGGTCCTTGATTTTTATATATTTTTGTGTAATTATTCACTATAATAAAGAAAGAATATTTTTGTACGCAAAGAAAGATATTAAGAAAAACATTTATTCAAACTTAATCTAAAATAAGTTGTACCACGTATACGGGATCCTTTTTCTACTTATGTATTTCATATAAATAAATTGCTTTGTAAATCATTTACTATAGACTTTTTCTACGCATCTATTACATAAAACTTTTTTAGGAGCCTATACTGTTCCACTGCTGGGCAAAGGCCACATAAAGCTTTTAGTCCTTGTAAATTATAACTTGTTTTAAGTAATTATAATAATAGGCTTATGACATCAGCATAAAGAATTTAGTTCATAGTAATCCTATGTTGTTTAAGAAAATTACTGAAGTAGTATTTCGCTTTTGCGGTTGGAGCTTCATTTACCCACACATTAAACAAAAAAGCCACAGTCTCTGGCGCTTTTAGCTCCGACGCAAAAAAGTAAAAATGTGCAGCCCTGTGTTATAGACAGTCTTTCCGTCTGGTGGCTATTTAGTTACAAAATTGTGACAACACTTAAAAAAAAACAATACACGATATAATCACGTTAAATTTACTATTAAATGATATTTAAATTAATTAAAGTTGATGTCAAAAATTATTATATTACAACAATTAAACAGCTTTAAAACAAATGACAACAAAGTTTATATAAAATGAGAATACAGCTGGCAATAAAATGTTTTCACAGTGAAATATCTTGCTGTAGCTCACAATGTGTTATCACGCAACGATTTACGGCCTGATATATGAACAGACAATTTTGTTTTAACAACATTTTCAACATTCGAACTCCAAAAATGTCAAATTACTCATGAAAATTCCTGCTAAAAGTTGAACAAATGAAGGTGGTTATCACAAATTATTTAACTGCAACATTCGGCTCGAGGCCAGCAGGTCGTTTCCCGTATTTCACTAAACAACGCGGCTCGAGAAAACCACACTCGCTTCCCTTATGTTAAGTTTTATGATGGAAAAAATTTGTTTCGCCATTTTTACGGCTTCGTTCCGAAAAGTCGAACCTTTATAATGCCTTAGTGCCCGCCTTCGTAGTGCCAGTTTTATAGGTTATGTTTTCTTCACTTTTATTTCGGGAAAGGAAAATATGTTAGTAATAACGAAAAACATATCTTGTTCCGTAAAAACATTTCAGAACTAGACCCCTAAGATTATTATAATATAACATGAAATTACTTTACCAACTTACTATTCATAAAATAAATAGAAAGATATATTTCGTTGCTCACATTAAACTATAGTCATGTCAAAAAACCTAAACTTAACAATTTAAAACCAAGGCAACCCTGCAGGAAAGAATATAGATAAATATTGTTTAATATATAACATAGCAATTATATTGAACTAATATTATTTATATTATATTTCATTGCTATAACAACAGATAGATGAAAATAAAACTTAAAGTATTTATAGTAAAGGCCAGATGGAATGTTCAAACGTTGAGTCAACAGTATAAAGCTGTAAACAATAACTTGGCTGTTTTAATTTAACGAAGTTTACTTTGCAAGTACAGAAGTTAGACTTTTAATTTATAATATTAGTAAAGTGTAGTCCGGTAAAAAAGTTGCCAGCTTAAAATTACAATTAAATAAAGATGCCCCAGGCATCTTTCTTTTCTATTAAAAATGTACCAATTCGCGTGGTCTTTCATATACAATTTTTTACCACTGCATAAAAAGTAAGATGGGTTTAAGGAAAACATTATCCAATTTTCGGGTGGTGAACTTTTACGTCGGCAGCTTTACGTGAGCTGAAACGCGGACGACAAGATTAAAAATAAATTAAGTGTGAATAAGGTACATATTTATTTGTTTCTTACAAATAGATTCGTTCGATCGTTTCATAGAGGAATTACACCTAAAGTAGCGGATCCCATACAAATTAGCGTGTCCGTAGTTTTTAGTTTAGACCTGACCGATAGATGTCACTAAGGGTAAAATAATTGGTCTATGTTCGTTTACATATTATCATAACTTAAAAAAGATTCATTATATAAAATTATAGATACAAACATTATAACTATATTGTAATTATTATTGTAGTTATGAAGTTTAATTTAATTAAATACAAGAACAAAATTATAGTCTATTATAATATATAACAGAAGTAAAGAGTTTGATGCTGTGTTATTAAATTTAAATTTACAATTTATGTTAATGTATGTAATGTATTAAAATCTTCTAATTGGAAATTCTAGCTTTGAATTTGTAATATTCCCAACCCAATTTATAAACTCTTTAGGAACATCCGTATTACATCTAGCTGTCCCGTGCCCACTTCGTTGGGCGATAAAGCCAATGGATGGAAGGATAACATAAATAATAATATAAATAAGTCAATTTTCCATCCTGGCGCTATTAACTCCAGAGTGCACGAACCAATTTCAACGGTTTTGCATTTGTTGGAGAGGTCTCGGGCTCGATTAGGATTAGAGGAAAGAAAATTCAGGAAAAAATTTACGAGTGAAGCAGGAAACAGGTAAAATCAACACAGACGTAGTCGCGGGCAAAAGCTATGCATTGATAGAAATCGAAAAAGAGGTTTCAGCTATGAAAGGTAACATTGTGACACGAGGATTTTACATATATCATCGTTGAATTTCTAATACCACGTATGTGACATTTTGGCTATTTAGTCATTTTGATGCTGTTTTCTAGAAAATCGGAAAATGCATCGTTTAAGTTAATCAGGAACATGTGTCAGCAAACTTTTACAATTTTTTAATTGTAAAATTTTATTAGTATGGTGATCTGTACAAAATTCAATTGTTTCGCTCTCTTGAAAAGTTGCAATTTATGACTTACGTGGTGTTAGAACTTCAACGACGATATTAGATAAAGATAATTTTCTCTTTATATAAAATTAGGAGGCAAGCAAGCATAGAGACTCTTGTAACATCAGATCCAGATCAGGATGGGGAGCGAGGTGTACGATGTATGGAGCTCCGGTAAACTCACTCACTGAATGAAACAGCACAACGCTGTTTCAGTAAGCCCGTGGTGCCAAGTCGGTACATTCGTGCCGAAGCATTTGGCTATCCGACGGCATATCGTAAAAATTTAAAAATAAGACACCAAATTACAGATGTCGAAAAGTGTGTAAAAATATTTTTAAATGTTGTTCTCAAGCAACAGAGTGTATTGTTACAGGTAAAATGTTTTTGTTTGTTGTAACTTTAGAACAACGAATTAGGGGTTTCCACTTGGCCATTCGCCGCGGGCAAAGTACTGCGAGTTGCCTAACTTCGGGAAACTTGGCATTGAGTTATAGATTCCCAACTTCCTAACACTTATTTGTTTTGTTTAGTTTGACCGTAAACAAAGATATCGTTTTGATCTCTTGTGAGTTTGGAGAGGCCATTTGTATAATACACGATTTCGTGTCTCCTCCTACCTACACCTCGAATTCGTTTTAACTTTCGAGACAAGTCAATTTTCATTTCGACATTTTACGTGACCCTGTACTGTAAGTTTATAAAATATAAACTTTAATAAGGATCACTAAATAGTGATCCTTATTAAAATATACCTATAAATCTAGAGATATAATTACCATAAATATCACCTAGGTACCTCTATCAATCATTTTGTCAATCTACTATTAATTTAAGAATAAACTAAAATACCTACAGTAAATCAATGTATATGAGTAAACTATAAAATGGCATTTTGAAATTCCTTGTGACGGGTACTATTAAAATATATTAATTCGAAATATTTTACGTCCGTATCCTAGGATATGACCTTTGGTTCACACTCGAGGGGGTGTAGGTTCAAACCGTGGTGGAGGAGTGTACCAATAAGACATTTCCATATCTCAAGTACATAATACGGATACTCATTGCCGTGGGAGAGCCATGCTTCGGCACGAATGGGCTGGCTCAGCCGGAGTGATACAACGGCCTCACAGAAAATTGGCGTGAAACGGCGTTGAGCGATGCTGTCAAGTGAGTGAAAAAAATATACAGACTGATCTATCAATGCACAGCCAAAACTACTAGATGAAAGTTAAAATTTGTCGTGCAGGTAGATGTTACGCAAGCACCCGCTAAGTTAAGTCTATATATATTCTCCCGGACATAGCTCCCTTGGGCATTATTCAAATTTCTAAACTTGAAGTAAGAGATAATAGCTAGTGACATAATATAGAATTATATCACAACTAAAAAGTAATTTTCATTAAATTTCAGATTATGTAACAACATCAATATTCTCTAATGGGTATACCTAGAGCTTACTGAAGCCATGTCTAGAAATTTAATCGACAGGCCTTAATCGATTTCAGTCAGCCCGGTCTAATGGACAAATAATTGATATTGCTGTTTACATTTCAGAGTACTATTTATTTTTTCAAGTTTCAATTACAAACAGTCTTTTGACAAAACGAAAGAATGAAACATTTTCGAAAAACTATTTACTTATTTTCATATGCATCAATAGTGATCTCGTCTAAACTAGGCGGTAGCGTTCATCAATTCTTAGTCAAATAATTGACATTTCTATAAAAAACCGCAATTGAAAATGCGATGATCAATTTTATTGAGCAATATCACGTATTGTACAATATAATTTATCGTTTAGGGTTAATATTGTGGATTGCTCAATGATAGAAGAAATTTTTTTTGCGATTTGCATCGCGTGGGGTCAGTATTGCTCAATATTTTCAGTCCGTCTCAATATCTTTCGTATTAATGTGGTGTACACGGGAACAATACTCCGTTTTACGTACTTACACGTACGTATTTTTTGACAATATAATTGATCGCTTGGATTCAAAGCGTCTTTCAATCATATTGAACAATAAAATGTATTGTTCAATGGTATTATAGGTCTAGGGGCTGCCTTAATTGTGGTTTGCATAGAAATGACAATTTTTTCGACGCATAAATAAAAATTTATTTTTACAATCCAAGATTATATAGCATTAAATACATTGAATCAAGAAAAGTTTGTGCTAAATATCATCACAACAAACAACGAACTCTATGCCTTTGAATACGAAAACTAATACTATAGAGTAGTATCTTATCTTATCTTTAATCAGACCGAGAGACTCCGGTTTCCCGCAGATCTCGCTCGTATAAAGTGAGGTCAATTTTTTCGGGCGTTATGTGCACGCGTGATCTCCTAAAGTTTCCAGTTAGATGTGAACATCGATAGTGTCCTGGTCATAAAAAGGCTCGAATCTAGGCCAGGGGTCGGGGCACGTCGCATCACCTCGCTTTATGTTCGATATGGCCGCTCGCAGTTTATGTGTCCCGTGTTCCCTCTTACACTAATTACCCGTACGTGTACATGAATTTTGATTTCGTATTTTTATCACCCACGTCCAAAATAAGCTTAATCGTGCGAAATACGCCATACACCCCGCATGTTTCATTTCAGGTGTGTAAATATGTATTTACGGTGGTATAAAATACGTTTTCAAATAAGCTAAACCTCCATTTTCATAGATAGAGCTAAAACGGAGTCTCAAATTAATCTAAAAAGTTTAATGCACTAGGACTGTTCGTTTGTATTATTTCTTTGCACGTAGAGAGTTAACTAGAAACTTTAGCTACATTAAATGTTGCAAAGCGAGAGTAGATAGTCTAATAGCACGTATATTATCTACAACTGGAAACCCGAAGTCCGCTGCATTCGGTTAATACGTGAGCGTTGCGAATTTGATCCTATTTCTCATTGTTATGTTGTACTCACGTGCGCTACAAAACATGCCGCATGCCTCTCAATGTGTCACTACTCTGGTTATTCACGACCTGAAATGTAGCATTAACAAAGTCCGAATTCCAGAATGTAATGCAAATCCGTTAGTTAGCTAGTCTGCGCCGCCGCTCGTAGTTACTTAACCAAGCTCGATATGCTATCAGCTTTTTCCTGATTGCATTACTTGTACTTTGACCTAAATTAAATTGATATACAGATGACAGACGTCATCATTTATTATATGTACTAGTTGATGCCCGCAACTTTGTTGCGCAAACATTTTGATATCATGCGGGAACCGTGCATTTTTCCGGGATAAAAAGTATCCTATGTATTGCTTAGACTATTAAGTCTGCTAAGCTATTTTTTTGTTTAATAGCTATTAAACAAAAAAATATTTAATTCAAATCCACTCAGTAACTCCTTTTTTATCGACATGTGTTCTATTATTGTTCGTTACCACCCTCACTTTGATTATTTTGTAAAAATATTAAATAAAGTGTACACTCCAATTTTACTGTTTTATTACATCTTTATATTATATGTATATATAGATAACAAACGGTTCAATACTTCTATACTATTCGGGAAGTGTGTTTGTTTCCTTGATGAACTTTTCTTAACGTCCTAACGAAGGTACAAATCGACTTAATTTTTTACATAGACAACTAAGGTTCACTTAAAAAGATTGAAAAAACATAATGTTTGCGAACATTATGTTTTTTCCATCCTCCAACATTCCATCTTCAAACATTCGAATTCCGCGCGAGCAAATTCTCGGTCAAAGGCCAGTAATAGATTAAGTTTCTAAAACATTACATTACAAAACCAATTATTGTAATTACGCTTAACAGTCGACATATTTTCCCAGTAATGTGGCATTAATTTTGTTTAAAATGTAATTATTTGCATCGACTTCGGCGCCACGCTCGCACCGGCCACTTGCTTTCAGCCCACGTCCACACATAAACATTAAAGAACCATTCGCTAAAATTGTCAGGTCCTAATCTCAGATTATTATTTCTGCGCCACAGTAAATTAGCACGCAAAACACATACAAAGTAAGCTTTCGAGATAAGAAATGTAAAAACCTAAAACGTAAACAATCCACATAAAACGGTCCTTTTTTATTTGATTAAGGATTTGTGGAAGACAGATCGATCAAAGATATCGTCTCCGGCGAAATTAAGAAAAGAAGGTAACCTATTAAAGATAGAAAGCTCGCCGTATTTTCACGGATTTTATTTTCAGGTGATACAGGGATTTCATTTTGTTGCTGAAAAACTAAGCAACAATAAAATGATGTTATAGTTACAAAACAATGTTAACAACAAATGTAACTTTGAGAAAATGTTTTTGTTGAAAGAGTAGATGATGAAGATAAGACAAAGTTGTATTGATAGATATTTATAAAAATGCAGTACCATATCCTACGGAAAATCATAAACATAAAGATACCATACGGATTCGCTACGATACACATGTAGGTGCTGAATTGTAAATAGAAAGCTGTAACAAACCCGATTTATGTTTGAAAGTAGAGCTAGTGTGTATACTTTATATAAGCAAATGGCTCGAGTTAAGTCTCCCCAGCCACGACACCGCAACACCGCGAACATTACGCGAGAAGAAAACCTAACGTTATGTTGGTTGTTCGCAAATAAATATTAATGCTCAGTTACATGCTTCCTCCCACTGAGCGTAAAGTGTTCCTGTAAAACGAAATAATCGATCGCACTGATGCTGCAGCTATACTTCCATACTACGAAAGCCCAAAAAGTTGCTCTTTCAATGTGACGTCCTTTTACGGTCAATTCTATATAGAGGACTAGCGCTCTCGACAGATGTTGTCCTGCTACAGGTTTTCTGGTTTGTGAATCTAAACCGTCCCAAGTCCTTTTGAAGACACACAAAAAATTTCATCAAAATCGATCCAGTCGTTTGGGAGAAGTTCCGTGACAAACACACGCACACATGAATGATAATAAATACGTATAAAGTATCAAATTAATAAATACGTATTATGTTTTATTATACACAGTATCTTTATACCTGGCTAGGTGTTAGTAAATAGACTGAGATACTGTTTCACCGCTTACAGATACTCTATCCACAAATTTATTTGACAGACATTGTGTGGAGGATCTATCAAAAAATTAAGAAAGAGAAACTTTATCAGGAAGCGGTGAAAAAGGCCCTTAAAGATAGTATTAGTAGGATATGAAGTCTGAAAATGCTTTGTTGTGTCGGTTAAAACTGAAGTTATATGTTCATTTAATTGAACATAATCTTAAATGTAATAAACGTTTTTCTGATCAACCAACTAGGTCAGGGTAAGATTAATTCAACGAACAATGTAATTTCTTTTAAATTAAAGTTATAATAGTCTGAGGTTACACTTGAGTGTCTTTCTAAGTAGCCAATCGTTTTAAAACTTTTCCTTTTTACATTTTGCCTTATGCATTCACTCTCTACAAATAACGGAAACTTTGCTAATTTTATAATATCCGGAGCAATATTAAAATTCTTGTAAAAACAAACGTCACCGGCAACATTAAATCTAGTCTAAATATTTTAATCACTCTAACGCAAAGCCCAAACTATTATTCGAATCAGGCTGAAATTTTACATGCAGATAGATGTCATGATATCACTCGTTTAGAAAGGATTTAGATAAATTCTACTGCAAGTCGATTAGATAGATTAAACAAGCTAAATGTCCAAAAACAGATAAACAGTAATGCAGGAACCATTGCAATTTAAAAATTATGAATATTTCTAGAATGGCTATTTAAAACCCTTCATTTTGATACCCTACTCGACGGAATTTTTTTTATACTTACCAAATTTGACTAATAAATCCACCTTTTAGTTTTTTTAATATTTAATTGTACCCAATATCACTTGCGCTATCAAGACAAATCTAACGAACGTATGTTAAGATCCATCAAGCAGTAGGCTGCAGAACGTGCAAACAATTATACGCTCATTCATTCATACACTCTCGATTCTCAAAAAATAATTCCCTCCTTCTGGCATGGTCGCGTAAAAATAGAAAATAAAATTTTGTATCAAAATACTTCTTAACGCGTGTGAAGCCGCGGAGGAAAACTTGTTGTAAATAAAATGTAAGAAACCTCTCTCCAATATTGTAGCGGGTGCCAAGGCTCTAGCTTAGTCCTGGTATTTAATTTTCCTCGGATTCCTAAGCCGGTGTCAACTTCTTCTCTTAAATAATGAAATGCAAAGCTCTACAGAGAATTGAAAACTATTGTCTCGTTTAGTTTCAAATTAACTTGTCGAATGAAAACCAGTCATGATATAAACGCAACCTAAATTATAGCGCTTATAAAAACTTTATGAACCGTGAATATAGAACCAATACACACAGGATATCTCAACAACTTTTAATTTCTTTAAAAATTCTTCAATAAATTTTGAATTCGTAGTTCAAAGCACTTTTTTCGTTATGATGTAAATAATATTACTATGTTTTAACGATATACAGCTCGTTCACAATAATAAACGAAGAAAATTACTTAATATGGCTTTAATGCCGTAGTTGTTATATTAAAGACCATTTTATTTATAATTCCATTAAAGACAAAGAATGTAAGAGAAATTATAGGATCTTTTTAACTTCAATGTAAGAGTAATCGATTTTACAGTCAGCTCTTCAGTGTGCTCTTTAGGTTAATATTTAATAAATAGATTTAGATTTTATTTTAGCACTCTAAAATTGTTGTGCAATTATGGAGCTTTTTATACACTCTGTAATGTTTAAACGCGTAGTATAAAAGGTTATGAGTGAGTGAGTATGTTTGTTACTTATTTACATTCAAATAGTAGCAGAACTCTAGATTAACACATAGGCTACATGTTTCCAGCGGGAAAATATTTTTTTTCTCTTGAATGGCAGGTAACAACGCGGGGCACAGCTGGTCTTTAATAATTCTGTTTATCGATGAGTCTGATTGTGTTTCTAGACTTTCTAGTGTGTTTGCGACTTATATCTTTATAACGAGCCTCGTCTAGTTATAAAGGCATAAGTGAGGCCATGTAATGTAACCTCAAGAGAAGTCCACCCCAAGCGTCGAGTTTGCCGCCACTTGCAACGAGCCTTCTTAAAGGCACTTTAGGGAACAGCGCTCTAGTCCCTACACGGCCGACTAACGTTTTGTGGTCAGATTTAAGGAGATGTCAAGGATATGTTTGTGCCACAGATGTTGCAGGTACTCAATGTTTATAGTATCTTTAAAAATAATTCTTATGCCTAAAAACTTATAAACTAATTCAGCAACATGTTTATTATACACATTACAAGTTCTAGATACAAGGCTTAGTTATAGAACTAGTCTTTCTCGACTCTAGTGGGATTCACATTTTATCACACCTGTGTTTTTTTCTTCTTTATCCTTTAATGATCACTCCACTTAGCTAAACTAGTCCGTACGAAAATCGACGCTTCATCGTAGTTTTAACACAATTATTTGTCAAGTCCTCAACGGATCACGGACGCTCGAGAACCATTATCGTGATAACGCTTAAATTATTTTCCCCTTAACTATCCGGCGTGTATTAAACGATTTCGGAAAGCTTTTGTGTCCAATCTAAGAACTCCAGATATAAATTGCAGTAATTTCGCTAGTGCTTTAAATTTCAAATGGTGAAATTCATTGAGACCATTTGTCAGGTGCCTTTACGTGTAATTTAATGCTCGTGAAATTATTAGACCTTGAAAATGAAACACCGGCGGGAAATTTTGTTTTAATGGAGCCTCTGGGAGTGGAGAGATACGGCGTGTCACGTGATATGTCTATCACCTAATGTCTACTCGTTGATTCGTTACGTGAGCCTTTGCTTACCATTTATTTCATCCTGTTTGTACTTTACACCAAAACGTATCCGTAACAGCCCCAAAATGTATCCTGGTTTTAAAAAGCCGTAGTAAGCCATGGCTTATGGGTAACAGTGTTCTGTTTGGTTGGTGACGGCCTCCTAAGATAGTAGCGAATTCGTAGGTTCATGGGGCGGTAAAAATAAGTTGGCCAACACTCATAAAAATGTAAATCCTTCGCTGCCTAGAAAGTGGACATATACTAATTTAACCGTTGTTAAAAAGGTCTTAGATTTCGTGAGGTTTGTAGCAAAAAAATCCAGATAATTTTTTAAAGTATCATTATTACGCATTAAGAGTTCGGGCAACAACTAGTAATGTATAAAAACAAAAAGTAAAACTTGTTTCTATAAAGATTAGCAGCTACGCTTTTCGCGGAAATGAATATTAATAACTCTCAGGCTTGCACTAGGAATTCAAATCCACAATCCTACGCGTATTTATGCATACGTTTATTCATATAGTAATGCATATAAAATATGGTATTTTAACATATTTATAGAGCTTGTTTCGAGCAAGCAATAAAAGGGAGTCAACGGCAAAACGTATTTCGATAGCCGGGTGAATGCTTTTACAGACCATATGAAGTTTTACTTTTGATCTTTATACCCATGATATAAGGTTTACTCTCGTACGGACGCACAGTCAAAATAACAGTGAATGGTCTTTAGTAACGCGCAATATTGAACGAGCAAAGATAAACACAAAAAACGCGCCCCGTCCGTAATTCCGTTGACCTCACCCGATATTAAAACTATAAAGTGCGGATTCGCCCTTTACGATCCTCAAGTCTGTTCCTACTCGTACCTTTAATTTCTGCGATAAGTTTTTACAGCGCCATTACTACGACCTTTGTCTTATTAACATAAATTTTAAGCCTATTCTCGTCTTAGTAAACTGGATTATTGCTTTCGCAATTATAATCTTGGCTGTTCCTTTTCTTAACCTAACA
Organism: Cyclargus thomasi; assembly: GCA_026546445.1. NCBI lineage: Eukaryota > Metazoa > Arthropoda > Insecta > Lepidoptera > Lycaenidae > Cyclargus > Cyclargus thomasi. Next base: position 14,716 of record JAOTAV010046615.1, read on the forward strand.
TCAAACGTTTTTAGGAAATACCTACAGATAAACAAAAATCAATGAGACAAGAAGTTATTACAAATTAAAGTAAGCTCTTTAAAGATATACAGTGTGTAATAAAAGTAAGTTACAATACTTATGCCTGTACTGTACATGCGTGTTCCTTGCTAGAGCTAAATCCAAGAATAGCAGCGCTGAAAGCGAATTTTTTTGCGATTTGTATGGGTAAATACATGAGACGCTTGCCACTATTATCAACTATCAACTTTACTATTATCACAATATTATCACTTACTTTTGCTACACCCTGTATATTCTCACAGGAGACCACTTTTATTATTGAAAAGTATTTAATCATTTGATCAGGTAAAGTCATCAGGAATTTTCGAAAACCTAGATTCGAAGTTTTGCGGGGATTTGCAATACCGAGATAGCTCAGAGTATTTATGATAAATGTTAAGTATAAAAGTATTTGGATGTATGTTAATAAAGCCATCATACATCCAAGTGGTAAACCGAAAGTATACGTATGTTTATGAGCTTCCGCAGGGACCAACGCGTCCCACTTCCCGCGCTCGGAAGGGGTGAACATAAAATGACTAACTTATCGCCCTCACAAGATATAAGCCGTCGTAAAATTCTACGTGCCACTCTTAAAATAATAATAATCATGAGTTGACTTTTATAGGCCATTCCCTAATAAAATGCTACATGCCAAGTACAAAGTCGCTACTCTCGAGACGAGTTGGTCATGTTTGTTAATTGTCGCATAACATTATGTGTATTATGTGTTATGCTATAAATTAGCCTATTTGCATAAAAATGCTGTAACATATTATTTGTTCATACAAATACTTTAGAATCTAAATGTCGCATTCACCCTACAGAAAGCTGCCTAAGTTACAAAACAAACTCATTTATTGTAGCTCGACCAATTTCACAACTGCCAGATATAGCATGAGAGTTCAAAGCATTATTTGAATAGGTATTTGAGACAAGCTAAAACCTTGTCATATAACTCTTCTAGTACACCCTAATACGGCACTGCAGACCTAGCTGATGAGGAGCGGGGCCTACCCTAACCTAACCTATTTATATTATGTTGTAGTTGAATATTTAAAAAATAGAAAAATTATAAGTTAGATGATTTAACATTGCCAGGCGTGTGCAAAAATAGTTTGCGAAAATTCCTGGCAAACTATTTAAAAAAAGTATTTGTGGCAAATTAAAATTTTAATAAAGGATTTTTCATCACTAAATTGAATTCCGAGATATATTTTTAGATTTTTTTTTTATTTTTTTTAGCCCCGCTTCTCACCAGCCAGGCCTGTAGTTCCATATTGGAGTGTTATAGAAGAGATAAGTTTCAGCTTGCCTCAAATACCTACTCCAAAATTGCTACCAGCTCTCGGTTTCATCATTTGAGTTGAGAGTAATCGGAAATTAGTATGAGGCACTTAACACCGATTACCTGAACTAGGGTACCAGGGTCGCAGACAGCTTCCAGTTACACCTATTAACCGCATTACTGTGCAGCCTAGATTTCCTCTTGTTTCTATTCATGTCAAACGGCAATGAAGCTAAATGTCGTCGGCCGTAAAACAGAAAAAGCGAAATCGTAGAGGCGAAATAGAAGCCACACTTCACTCTGTATTGCCTGACTAAAAGTAGGAAAAATGTCCGCACATGAACCCCGCTTACGATTCTATTTCCAGCTATGTTAGGTAGTTTCTTAGTAGTATTTCATAATCTCTAACATTAAACGTTTTATCGTAGAAAAGGAGTTTAATAAAAAATCCAGCTATCTTATGAGGTAGCTGGATTTTTGGACGGAAAAATCTTGTGTCTATTTTAGACCTTATTTTTATCTAGGCTTTCATTTCTTACATAATTTTCCTGCTAGCCTTTTTCATACTTCCTTACAATTTGAGAAGAAAATCACTTCATTTTCAATCATTATGTAGCCCATGTCTCAAGCCATAAATACTCGCCATATACAGCTGAGCATAATGTACACCTCGTATGCTGAGATTGAAATTCCATGCTATGTAATAATTAAACTATGAGCACATTATAGCTTGCTACCTGGTACTCGGTGAGGCTAGGAAACTTTACAGTCATCTTACACTCTGAATACATACGTGCCACGCTCCGGTAAACTTCTTTCCAGATAATAAAGGCAAAGTTAAACCGCGAGGCAGAAATATGACCATCCACTTGCAAAGTTTAATTCTAACGTAGGAAGAGATTGTAATAATTAGTTTTTTAAAGGTTG